>OX401418.1:14957520-15160748 GCA_947846245.1 Cerastoderma edule | reverse complement strand
TCCTCTACTTAAACCTCAAACTCGACAACGATGAAGAACGGGTCACAAAACGAGAAATTGTTTGTTGCGAGCAACCTCTCCTTTTGTTGCGACGTTTATAGAGTATTCTGCAAATGGATATCATAAAAACATGTCTATGATACAACTAGGTAAAAACATACAATGCATGAGCCCATTTTTCAACATCCGAATTGCCTTTTGCACAAACATTTCGACGCTGATTGTTTTCGTCATCGTTTTCATCACAGATCAGTGTATATAGTACTTGGAAACTTGTACAACGATTCTTAAAAAATAATTTCAAAACACGCTTCAATATGTATCAGGTCGAATCAAGAGTAAAATATCACCAAACGTCATTGGCCAAAATGTTCCATTGTTGGTTCTTCCATTTCGCCTTCTTAGATTTTTACATCACTCCAACAGTTTCTAAGTCATTTTGCAAAGCCCAGATCATACCGATTGTAGAAGTCTCAAAGGTTATATGTCCAAAGCTAGAGGTCAAACAGTCACGTGCATGCATACCTCATTGAAACGATAACCTTATATTCTTTTACTGCAGGGGAGGTAACATTGTTAAAGAGTTTTTAAATTCAATCATCCATGGGTTATCGTTCTTCTAACAGTTTTTCTTTCAGATACACCAGTAGGCCATTCAATATAAGATTCGACATAGACAAGATTGCAAAAGAATTTCTAAATGTTATGTGCGAAACAAGAATTACAATTTATGTCTCTGAATACACTTCCCTTATATTGGTTTCATTGAAGCAAAAAAAAGCAATATACATGTAGAATAAGACATTTTACAAGTTCGAGTACAGCTTGCTGTCAAAATTGAAAAAAATACACTAAGAAATTCGAAATCATATAAATAACGTTTATATTATCATTTCCTAGTTTAGTAGAAGAATTTGAGATTCAGAGTTATGGTTAAGAGCAATTTAAGTTAGTATAATCCTATTTATTGTTTTAATTCTACATGAGATATACGCTATAATGTTCGTATTTAAACCATTACCAAAAGATAACGATTTTTGACCGGTTTGTTACAGACGACTCTAGAAAAAATTGTTGGAAATGGAGAAATTGTTCTAAACAAGCAAATTTTCCTTTTCCTTCAATGATTTTTGCCCTGTCAGAAGTTTTTTTGGTCTATTCATCACATTTTGACATGTCGTCTGCAAACTCTTTCAATTTGGGACGGACAATAATTTGACGTTTGGTTAAGGGTTAAAAAAGACGTTAAACGGTAAAAAAGAATTGCAATTGCCACAGGATTTAGTAAGATAGTGATTGACACTCCTAAGCCTATTCCGTAACTTAGTTTATATTTCTACATTTCTAGATTTGAAATCTGGTCGATAGATAGTAGGCCTACTATGAATAAAGTAAAAGCGATAAAGTCACATCATATGTTTTAACAACTGAAATGTTGTGACTAAACTCGATATTCTTTTATTCTTTTCTACCATGCCTTGCATGAAAAACCCCAACCCTATTCCAAGAGTGCTAAACCATGATGAAATTAACTACTGTTAAAATGACGAAACGTTCCAATCCAGTTAAAAACAAAGGATTTCCTAACCCGGATGATCTAAGCTGTAACTGTGTGTAGAATGAAATATCTACGTCCGGATCATTCGGACTAAGGATTTCCTTGCTTCATTTAATGTTAACATTGCGCATTCCAACCCGAAAGAGAGGGGGATACCTATATAACCCTTAAAGTACCCAATGTAAACAATTACGGCATTAAATCTGTATTAAGTTTGATCGTAAACGCCTAAGTGCCATTTAAAACAAGTTTACTAACATCTTAACCAACGGGAATCGTAGCAAACAATGGCCTTCAAAGGAAAGGACGTTTATGTTTATTTGACTTGCAAATTTGTTTTGTTTGTTTTATTTGGCTCTAATTTACGTCAAGAGTGTTTCGTCCATATTGCGAATCAACAGTCATCTTTTTCCTAAAGCCGCTATTGTTTCGACCTAAAGTAAATTAGAAACTCACATCTACCATACTTCATGATTCAGACAACTTAGTTTCTTTTCCAATTAGAACAATGACACATTTCTATATGAGACTAATTGGTTTGGACTGTTTCGCACTTTAAAACGGTTTATTTAACCCTTTCTCAAACAACAAATTTTCGACTGTCCCAAATTGAAAGAGTTTGAAGACGACATATCAAAATATGGTGAAATTGAACAAAATTTATCAGAAAGAGCAGAAAACCTTGTAGGAATTTATTTTCCAACTTCCAAATTTCTTCACGCCTGTGAACAAGCCCCTTTAAGAGAGTGTGATCAAGGCTCTGCACTATGTCTTAACCTTTTCCCAAACAACAAATGTTCGACTGTCCTAAATTGAAAGAGCTTGTAGACGACATTTCATAATGTGATGAAATTGGAAAATATTCTTCTGATAGGGCAGAAAACATTGTGGGAAAAGGAAAAATTACTCGTTACGCGCAATTTCTCCTTTTCCCACAATGTTTTCTAAAGTCGTCTTCAACAAAGTGGTCAAATGTCGTTATTGTTTGGGAAAGGGTAAAGTGTAAAAATGGAGTCGAGAGCTAGATTTCCCGTACAGCGTAAAACAGATCTGAACCAATAACCCACATAAAAGAATTTGTGTCTAGTCCCAATTGAAACGAAGAACTAACGACGTAAAAACGAATGAAGAAATTTCGCACCAACTGGGTTTCTGCATACTTGGCTGGGGAAATTTATAATTTGATCTGATTATATAATTTTCTTAATTTGCATAATCTTGCATGAGTTCAATTATGTGATGTAATCATTTTCCTAATGCTGAGTATTTAATTGTTTGTGTTCTACTTGTAATCATTTATCGTCATTTGCTAAGAGAATAGATGACATAACCTCATACCTATGTTGTCTGTTTTTTATTATCATATGTTAGTTATCAAGTTTATTCATGATGTCGAGGAGTTGTGCAGATAAAAGACACTTCTTGGGGATGTTTGTTAGAGTATTTTTGAAAACAAATCTAAATTACCCATTGGTATCAAGTTAGCTTTTTGACACAACACTTTCTAAAGTAATATACAGTTGGTTTTAAAGCGAGTAACTATTGGACAGGATAACCTAATGGACATTAGTTGGTTCCCCGTCGGTCAGATGATCCAGTCCCTTTGTTTGTAGAATACAATATACGCGGGGTACCAGTCTACCTTACATCAGGGTTTATGGCAGGGGGACAGTGACCCGGTATAAACGTGCCTGGGAAGAAACTGACCGGTTCATAGATGGGCTATCTTTGTATCAAAACTACGTTATCAGATGGAATACATTTTGTTCGCTCTCACAATAAGATACTTTTAATTTAGAAAGGAACATTATTCAAATATGTTGATAACAATGTTTTCTACTAGAAAGTCTTTGTAATCATTCATATGTTGTGTAATATAGTTTAACGATTTGGCCATAAGAGAATTTACACGGGATATTAAGGTTTTAATTATTTTATCTTCAAAGAATAGTTCCAGTGTTATAGTCAGAAACAGAACTTTATATGTTAAAGCAAGTTATATACTGCACGTTTTAACTAACGAACTAACAGAGGAAACGCAATTTACCGAAATGAAATGAAAATATCTTTGTGCTAACAAGTAACCAGTGGGATGGGAAAAAGACGTACTCGCGTACTTATAGCCGCTTTGATCGGACTGACTGTGTACAATTTATGGGCCAGTGTTGCCAGTAACAACGCTCTTACAGTCAGCCAATCGCCGACAAGGTGCAACTTCGCCATGCTGAATCAACTTCACCCACCGCTCGAAGACTTCGTTCATTTCCCGTGCCTCCAGAATGCAACACAATCGGACCAGCTGAATCGACAGGGAAGATGCGTGCGCACCTTATTACTTCCAGTCGGTATGCTCGATGACAAGACGGACTGTGTCCCCTTGAAATTCGGACGGGGTACACCCATCTGCACGTATCCCCAAGAGGAGGATATCCATGTGTCACATGCCTTACAGGCTAGGGGATTATGGGAGGAGGGACTCGTTCGTCAGATGATCCTTGTGTTAGCGCGCAACCCGGAAATGGTACTGTTTGATGTCGGCTGCAACATCGGCGTGTATACATTGACTGCTGCTTTACATTCACATAGAGTTGTCGCCCTTGACGCGAATTTTGAAAATCTGTTTCTCGTTTCCAAGTCGTTGTCGCACGGAAGTTTAGAGGAGAACGTGACTCTCATATGGAACGCCGTTTCGAAAGAGCATGAGACGGTTGTGTTGAGGAAACAAACGCTAAATGTTGGTGGGTCGGAAATCGACGCCGATGTTGATGTAGTCTCCGGTTGTGATATATCCGTCAATGCAATTGTCCTCGACGATCTGAAAGACTTGTTCGTAAACAAGAAAGTATTCATAAAAATTGACATTCAGGGACAAGAGCATAACTTCTTTGAGTACGGTAAAGAGTTTTTCAAGATGGCGGATGTCCGATATGTCCAAATTGAATACGAGATGCACAGAGGTATTCCGAGTGGTAAAGTCATCATAGACAACATGGAGGCTTATGGATTTTTGCCTTACACTGTTTGCTTAAACGGCAAACTACTTAACCCTGGTAAAGAAGCAGACTGGCCTTATGATATATGTTTTATACGATCCTAGTTTGAATGCCCTATTTCAAATAAATCAACTCTGTTGCACTGCCAACAGGGGACTTTCTGCGACACAACAGTATAAGGAATCGCTTGTTAACAGAAGGTGCTCCCATTTGTTTGAAATGTTCTACTTAGGTTCGTAAGGAAAATTCATGGATGCTTTCGGATTTTATTTCTAAGTTGCGAATGTTGTTGTTTTTACGTTTAATTTTTCAGGAATTCAAATATGGAAGCATCTGAATCTAAGAGAATGTGTTGTATTTCCAATTTTGACCCATTAACAAGATGTACCATAGATTTTGTAACAAGACCTTGTTAAGTGAGAAAATTCAGGATAACAAAATTTAAGATTATTCAGAGAAAATGCCATTCTCAAATCGAGTTTCATATTATAAGAATCTTTTCTGGATTAGAATTTGTATTTGCCAACTTCATTCATGTAATTCTGAATTTAATGTCAAAATGAAAAAAAATTAAAGGGAGGTGATTAATATGAAATTAATATCAAAATCGTTGATATTCATTACGTAATTATAGATTCAAAAACAGACACTTTTGTTAACTGGCTCAGTGAATGCATTTGAAATCATGAATATGGCATTTATGACATTTCAACTCGTTCTTTAACCGAAGCAATTGCCAGTTTTCCATTAACCCTTTCTTACCTAAAGCCATACTTGCGCCCATTTACGCTTTAATTGTGAATGTTCTAAAATAATTGAAAATCTACTTTAAAGTACTTTAAAATTGTGCTGAAAAGTGAGAATGATGTTAAAAGCCATGTGCATGTTTCATCTTTATGGTAAATTGCTACCTGAGTATTACGTCATAAATGGCTGTAAAAGTTAATTACTTACTGTTAGATGTCATTGTACTGTCTTTGTGAAAGACTGAAGGCAAACTAATCTACTTTCCTATACTTAATTACCGCCTTACCGATAATTGTATTCAAGTGAGCTGATGATGTTACTGGTTCTGCGTAACAAGAATCCCTGCAGATTCAGGGATTCAGTTTTACTGGTAAAGTAGCCTGAGTAAGAACGATTTGTCCGTAAGGCAGAATACCTATTGTCCGCGATTTTTGAATTTATTCTTTCTTCGGATTACTTCAGTCGTTCTCGTTATGCATCGATGGGGGCCGAACCTATTCGGTTTAATACGAATAGTTCCGACTCAGACCGATGTGTACCGATGACGACCGAAATAATCCGACAAAAAAATGTTTCAAAATGGCAGATTATGGGTTTCTACCTAAACGCCCATCTACAGAGTGTTTTTTCGGCCTTCCTGGCAACAGACACGTGGACGTTAAAAAACTCGTATCATCAAATATATTCGAATAGTAGATATCGGGTATTCGGATAGCGGTTTAGCTATTCGTTCCCCAAATTTTAAATATTTACTAGTTAAACATGCTACATGTATAAACAAAATGTTTTAATGCGTGTAAAGGCAGTGTTGCATTTTGCCAGCTGTTACCATGTTTGCGATATATTGTCCATTTAAAATGAAAAAAAAAACCTGTTCATTTGTTTGTATCCCCTCAAAAGATTGAGAGAAAAAACGCATAAAATAAAGTAATTTAAAAACAATAAAAAAAACTCTTGTTTGTTTATATGGTGTTTAACGCCAATTCAGCAGTAGTTCAGTTATTAAATGGCTTTGCTGGTTTTCACCAGCACTAGGCAGGGCTCTGTAACGTCTTGCCCAAAGACATACCTACGAATAATCATATTGCCACTGGCGAGGATTGAACAAGAAACGACTTCGTGTCATAAAACCCAAACCTTAAGAACTGCGCTAAACAGGACCTGTATCTACAATTTAAGGAGGACAGTGGTCCAGGGGAAAAGCGTCGGCTTCAAGACACGAGGGTCGTAGGTTCTCATCCTGTGAGAAACGGGATATGCCTTGCGAACCTTCATTAATACACATTCAGCGCGAGTACTAGTTAGCTGTTATGTATCCAGGAGGTAGCATCTAGAGTGATTAATCCTAGTTGTAAGAACTTTCAAAATTCAAAAAGCAACCATAAATTGAAATGCAACAAAGACATCGAAAATTCCCATGTATAAGGTTTTTTTTTATTATTATAGTGTTAACGCTGTTGAACGGGTCAGCCAGTATTGGCCCATGAGACACTTTCCACTGATTATACCAAGTACCTGTATAATGTTAACATTATTGAATGAAATAAAACAGTTTTGTACTTCATGTTTCAAATCCCAAGCTGTCGTTTGACGCAGACAATTAGTGTTTAAATGCAAAGATGCTAATCTAAATGATGAACTTATTATTACCTGGTAACAGGTCGGTAAAGTACGGAAGCATAAAGGCATCGAGCGTAGCATTCGGAAAACCTCGGCCATTTCTTTAAATAACCTCAGAGGTAATTGGGAGTCATTTTGAAAGTAGTCTGGGATATCAAAGGTTCGCGCCCCAGTGGAGGTGTTTGTCCGGAGAATGTTCATTCGTGGGACTTGTTGCGAAATGGCCGGTTCGTGAGCCGCGAGCTAGTTTTATTTAATGGTTACCGACTTATATCCGCTTAACGCCTGGCATAGTGATAGAAGTTGGGAGGTACTTGGTATAACCAGTGAAAAATCTCTCATAAGCCAAACTTGCTGGTCCTTTGAATAGGGATGACACTATGATAAACAAAACCTTAAGATCAAAATTGAAAGTTACAGCAGACTACTTAAAGTAACATGAGAATGGAAACAAGACATTTTTCTCTTTGTTTATGTTATCCTTCATATGGGTGTAATGCTTGCATGGTTCATAACACAGTCATTAAAATTTTATTATTTTATTCAATGTATTGTTTATTTTAGATGTATGTGTAGTTCATTATTGTCTTGTCACTATTGAAATAAATATATCTAATGATTTATACGTTTTCTTTACGTAATGGATAGAAACCATTGTGATAAAAGTGCTCATTGCTCCTTACGAGCAATTCATCCTTTTGATACGAAATACGTAACCCTTAGAATGCAGGGAAGTTTTCTTAACATAGATTTGTGTGTCGTCTGTTTTCCAAAACCTTAAATATCTGCTTGATTTTGTTGGGGAAAGATACTCAGAGAAGCAAATAGCTTGGATCAGAGGCCAGTCGCCAATCTATTTAGCGGCTCGACTTGGTGTTACCTGTTTGCTTAAGCATGGTGCCGGTTCCAGCACTATAAGGGTTAACTGGCATTGATGTTTTCGGTTTTCGTAACGCCTCAACAGATTTTCAGATATATTGAGCCATCCAGCTGATATTGTGTCAAAGAATCAAGACAGTTTCGACGGTTATTAATACATAAATAACAATTTTCCCCAAGTTTAATTGTGTCCCTTGAAGGATGGCGTATCATAAATACATACTTGTGCCAAAACCTTACAAACACGTATGTTTGACTTTATTGCTAGATAATCTGTAAAACGATGATATAAGATAATGTTTCTTTACAGGTTAATTAGGCTATAATCTCACCCGATAGTAGTATTATATTATCACTAGCTTTTTTATATGTTTTTTTTTTAAGTATGTCATCTTTTCTGTTCATTTAGAATGGTTTCTATATTTATGTCATTATTACTTGCAGATATAACTGTATAATGTGATGACAATGATTTTCACGTTTTTTTTTGCATCTTTTGTTTACATTACAATTATTACGATCTTTTTTTTAGATGGGTCAATTTCTTTATATCTTGAATTAAGATGTTTTTTGTCTTGAATATTATTGTATTTAAACTCATATCTGATAACTCTATAATGAAGTGGCCTTGTATCTTGTATGAAATGAAACTTTACGTTGTAAATGTGTTTTACGATTTAAATAAGGATTATTACTTCATGCTAGTTAGAGAAGCAAATGTAATCATGTTTAATTGGCTTACAATGTGTACAGGGCGGTGACGAATAGATAGATCAATAGTGTGTGATTTAATTGATTTAATTGATATCGACCTTATGTGGCATTTAAGCCAAGCCTCCGTACTCGCGCGGAGTGATCAATCTCGCAGAAAACGGAGATTTATATTTCTTATTTACTTTTCCCATGGCAATATAGCAAAAGTATAGCAACATTTTTTTTCATGTGATGAGAGAAGGGTGTCAATTTATTCTTTTAACTTATCGAAGAGAAATTTTGAACGGTAGAGGATAATCACCTCCTTTCGATTGATATCAAAAATATGTCACGAGAATGGTTTGTTACCAGGTTGAAAAAACGAGTTCGAAGAACGACCTTTTTCTACATGATAACAACCCATTCAAGTGACATATTTGTTATATCAATCGAATGGAGTTGATTATTCTATTTATTTAATTAATATAAACGCCAAATAAAATAAAAAATGGGAGGAGCAAAGCAGCTAACAACGCCCATGACGTCATAGGACGCAAAAATGGCGTCATTCACGCGGTTGGTTACATTTAAGAATACAAAAATTTTAGTGCCGTGTGCAAAGGTGCAGCCATTACTTAAATGCAAATGAATAGTAAAAAAGTAGTTTCATCAAAACTAATATCAATTCTAGTAATGATATGACTTTTTGATATCATCACTAGTGACGATATTAAGGACGTTCTCGGTAGTTTTTTCTTCGCACTTCAACTGCGCATCCAAGGGAGATAATAATCTGTTACTTGTATAGAAGACTGATAAACGATTTCATTCGGATGAAATTTACTGTATGCACTTTTTTTCAAAGAATAATCATATAATCCATAAAACGATAAAAGATTGTTAACATTATTATATATTTTTCGTGCATATCAAGCCAACAGCATCTATTTTTCAAGTTTAACGATATTATAGTCGGTTTTATAAATGGTTTCAAATATGGTTACCATGGTCACTGTCATTTTACAGAAATACTAATTCGTCAACATATACTTTCTTTTTAATAATAAATTTTCTTCACATACTGAAAAATAAGAAAATTATATGAAAGGAATTTTTAGATATCTTCATTTAGTTGTAACATACATATCAATTTTCATTGTTTTTTGTAGAATACAAAAAAAATTGAAAAACTGACTTAGATTATAAAAAATCGTTCAGATTGTAATAATCTAAAATTACATTGAATTATAAAGAATTGAATGTATAAATTCATATTTTTTGTGTTAATAAACCTTCCATAATTTATTCTATCAACTTTGAAGATGGTATGGTCATTTTGACATTTTTGCCCCTAACGTTTACCATGGAAACTGTCATTTTACAAAAAAAAAAAAAAACTCGTCAACCTGCATTTTCCTTTCCATTTTTGATTGCACAATAAAATTTAGAATAACATTTGAAAAAAATAGAAAATTCTATGAAAGGATTTTTTTCTTGTAAAACTATAAAAAATCTCATTTACTGTGATAAAATTAAAAATGAATACACTGAGAAATCCCTGTAATTCACTGATAGGAATATAATAAAAAGTGTTCCCCTTTGCCGTTCCATACCGCACGATTTCCTCTTCGCGATATATCCAGATTCTAACAGCTTGGCTGTTTCTAGTATATTTTAATGACGATCATTTCGTTTGACACGTTTTCAGTTCAGTAGCAATATTTGGCAATAAAACAAGCATATCTTTAAAGGCAACATTTAGCGAATGACGGGGAACATTTTAATGACATAGCTTACCAAGCGGTTTTCGTTTGTCTTTGTATATCGGTTTCATCAACTAGGTGAGAGTGATTAAATATAAATTTGTTTCTATGGAAATAAAGGTATCTGGATCAGAATTGTAAAAAAAAAACGTATCACTGCGAGCAGACCTTGGGGACGTTATACGTGGCATCTTCATCGCCATCATTATATCAGTGATCATGTTTGATATGTAGTACATTTGAACTCGTGAAAACTTTTGATCTTTTTGGCTGCATATTACATATTATCAAAGTGAAAATAGACAGCTTTATTTTTTTTTATATTGTCTTTAATGAACTGAACCGCTGAAACACGTATCATTTAACGTGGAATAGATCGATATCCTCTGACTATATAGATAAACGACCGACTTCTTAAAACGCATTGGAGTAAGGCTATAGTTGGTTCAATATTATCGAGTGTCGTTTGAAACGTTTTTATAAAGATGAGAAGTGTTCCTAATGGCATACGGTTCTGGTTTGGGGTTTTCGTCTTAGCTGCACTTTGTCTCTTCTTCTGGATGGCATCTAGTCTTTCTACTCAAGACCTCTCTGTGGCAATTAGGAGGATTTTACCTGCAAACGGAAACTTTGGTAAGGATGGTAGACGGAAGCTTAGCAAAGCTGAACTCGACGTTCTATACGCCAAAGCTATTTCGAAGAACTGCCCATTTCCGCAGCTTAGCCGATTCACCAATTCGCTAACAGATTTTGAAACATTTCCGTGTCTTCGAAATCTGAAACCATCGGAAGATCTGAAAAGATATGGCCACTGCGTCAGGACGGCGGATTTCCCATTAAGCATGCTCATCAACAAAACTGCCTGTCCTGTGCTAAAAATGGGGCGTGGGACGCCCATATGTACGTATCCATCAGCGAAAGATATATACGTCTCGGCCAGTGTGAATGCGGGTCGCGTTTGGGAAAAGCACTTGCTGGAAATAATGTTGGGTATCTTCAAGAATCATCCAGACATGGCCTTTTTCGATGCTGGTGCTAACATTGGAATCTACACATTGACCGCAGCTCTACACTCTCGTAGGGTAGTGTCTGTGGACGCTAACATCGACAACATATACCTCGTCTCCAGTTCGTTAACACACGGAAATCTCTGGGAAAATGTATCGCTAATATGGAACGCATTCGCAGATAAACACACGAAGGTAATCCTGAGGAAACAAGCGTACCATAATAACGTAGGTGGCGCAGAAATCGATACCAGAAATAGCTCTGATCGCGGATGTGATTCTGTTGTTAATTCCATTATACTGGACGATTTGAAGGAGTTGCTAGCAAACAGGAAGGTTTACATGAAAGTCGATATCCAGGGCCAGGAGCACAACTTACTCGCCTACGGAAAGGATTTTTTCAATGTGGTGGATGTTCGCTTTGTCCAGATTGAGTATGTTTTCTTCAACGGCAAACCCGAAGGAAAGATAATAAGAGATTTCCTTACAGCTTACAACTTTAGTCCATTTACGGATTGCACAGGCAGGTCGCGACTAAACATAGCTGACGACAAGAAATGGCCCTTTGACATGTGCTTCATCAAAAACGATCCAAAACCTTAACGGATTTGCCTTGATTAGATGCAAACTCCTGACAATGGTCTCCCCCTTTTTAGATTGATTCAGTGTAGCAAGAGAGGTAACTGTGTAGAGTTAAGACTGGGTGATGTGACGCAATCTGAACATATCGGGTTTATCCAATGAAAAGACCCCTGAAATAATAGGGATGACGCCATATTGTTTCCCATGGAATGACGTCACTTTACTTTCATTTATAAAAATAAATCTAAAATCAGAAATCTAAAATGTCGTTTTGTTTAATAACTAAAAGACTTAACATGTCACAACTTCTACTTTCACCATTTCGTATAGTTTACCGATAAAAAAAATGATTTAAAAGGATGTCCAACACTTAATGAACTACTTAATATGCACGATTATATAAGGTGTTATACGCCGGGGCCGATTTACCCTTTAAAACTGTAACCGTACACTTATATCCGATCAATCTGAACACATCGGGTTTATCAAATGAAAACACATTTTACAGCTCACGGAAATACCCGAGTAGTTCCGATTGATATCCGATGTGTATTTCATAGCTCACGAAAATACCCGAGTAGTTCCGATTGAGTGTGACTAGGACAAAGTACAATCCGCACTACACAACATTTCCATCACTGTGGACTCGTGGCTTCCGTGTTGTCTCATTTTGAAGAAAATGAGAAATAAATTAAAGTAAACCTTTAAAACTGCTTGGTTACAGATGTATCAAAATTAGGTGGTTAAAAAGATATTTCTTTAAAGTTACATAGAAACTACATACTGTTGTATGATATACACTGACGAAAAGTCATTGGAAGAAAAATCAGATCTTTATTGATCTTTTAAAGTGTGTATACAGTGAACTAATTTGTTTCTCAATTCAAAAGCGCGACATCTCTTTTGAAATATATTGCATATTAACTGTACATACTTTGATAAATTGCCGCATCCTGAATTATTATGCTTTCAATAGCTACGTTTAATTAATTATATAGCAAACATCCATACAAAAACTGTATTGATTCAACGAACTTCTATTTTTGACTTTCAAGTTTTCTCTTAAAACGACCATCATTCTGTGAGTCAGCCAGATGCCACCTCTCACGGTGGTATCATATCTTCCATGGAAATTCATGCCGAGAATCGAACCCCAGCGGGAGGGGCAATGTGGTTTCAGCACAGTATGGTACATTTTAGTTTTGCATTTCTCTAGGAAATTCGACATATTTAAGATGGAAAATTAGTATAAACATTAATCATAGAATGCACCGTTCATGACATGTCATCTTTTTATGTGTTGACAGGTATAGCCTTGTTTATAATGGGAGATTTCAACTTTATTTATTCATATTTTCTCTATTTTTAAACAAATTGTACGCTTTGAGATGCATGCATGTTTTGTGTGATTTAAATGTTCGACTGTGTTTTGAATGTTTTGAAGTTTGTTCATTCTTTTTTATTAGTATTTTCTTTATCATATTTGGTCAACTTTAGTGCATTACATGTATATTTGCGCTTATCATATTTCAAGCTATACTGTAATGGTCAAAGGGTTTTATTTATATGTCAATTTAACTCAAATAAACACTTGATTTGAATTTATGACTTCAGTGTGTACGAAAGCCCGTGTCGCTGTGTATGAAATGTGAAAATACATACGTATGCTGTGTAACTAATTTTGTCATATTCTCTATTAAAAGTACACTGTACACACATTTATCGGTCATTTATTTCAAACCCTTGTTGTGCTTTTACACAGGAACAATCATGATTTCAAATTTAAAAAAAGAATCAGACGGCATACTGCCGTTTATCAGTAATGTAGAGGGCTCCGTAAGACTGCGACTTGTCATTTGACGAAAATTGATCCCGCAAATCGACAAAACTTGAAGGGCTCTCTATTCCAATGTTCTTTATTATGTGTGTCATGGCAAGACCAATTACTATTTCAACTTACAAACACAATTCTTCAGTAACAGTGCATCACTCCTGGGATTCACAAGCTCTATGCTAAAGCTCTGAGGTGTCTTGGAAAAGTATTCTCCAACAAAACCAGTGGTGCCGGTTTGGATCGAACCCTTAAACCTTGGCCTATAAGTTCACCACCTTAGTCATTGGGTCAAAACATATGTATATACCAAACACATGTTGGTTTGACGTATTATTCTTCATTTACCATACATTACATAACAAAGCATTTATAATCAATTACATTTTCTATACCAATTTTGAAATATATATTTACATCCAATCATCTGATAAAGCATCGATTTTTTTCACAGTTTAATATATATTTAAAAAAGGGTAACGAATAGTCTTGAACGATGTGTCACTCGTTACCCTTTTTAAATGTTTACTTAACTAGCTCCAACGGCAATCGGATTTTATTGATTGGAATGGGCAAACAATTTGGAAATGGATCTGCGTTTTTAATGAATACCTACCTAGAGTGTGGATTGAGTTTTTGGTATGCAAATACCATCGTCATCAATGCTTTCAGTACTTTGATCCTTATTCATCGGTATACTGTTTACCATATTTCGCCTGAGGGATATTGCCCGAGGGATAATTAAAACGTGTAACGTTTCTGATTAATGAACGTGCTCGATATTACATAAGAAAAATCATTAGACTCGTTGCCAACTTTATCCTAGTTTCTAATTGAAGTTTTATAAATTGATCCAAATTGAAATCAACAGCTGACACAGTTATAAAAGGATGGAAAATAAATTCCCTTCGGTTATATTGAGAAAAAAATAACTGTGCAAAATTATTTTCATTAGACACATCAGTTTTCTAAAGTATTAAGTTGTAGGTTCGTCAAATTTAGATGATGTAGTGTAAAGTGTTTGTACGCTTTACCAAAGCGTAAAAGCTTTGTCTCATCCCTTCGTCAAAGACTTTGCTGGTCAAGAATATTGAAAAAAAACCAAACAACAAAAAGCCTTAATTGCAGCTGGTACGACTGAACTGGCTGACAATTATTTCCTCTTCTTGGAATGACGTCGAAAAATGTCCCCTAAAGATTCGTGTAAGACCATGGAAGTGTTTAATTATGGGTTTCTTTCTTCACATATTTGGGGAAAATTGGATATTAAAATGTTATTTCTTTAAAACCGTTTACCAGCAGTATTGAGGTAAAATATGTGGTGAAAATAGCAATCGGTAGTTATATTTATTCGTATATAACTATTGAAAGCCTGCATTCAATGAACAAATATGTATTCCGATTCAAAAGCGTTGCAACGGGTTTCAAATCCATAGCATACCGCCTGTGTATACTTAGATTTATCGACATATTCTGAAACAACCTTGCGTTAAGTTGCTTTTTTCATTTGATAGCATACTTAAATATAAAGATATTTTGTATTGTTTCAAAGACAATTTATTTCGATTTGCGAATTGTCTAATGTGTGATTAAGTCTTTAAAGTATAGTTACTATGTACCAACGTTATCCTCAGTATTTTTTTTCTAAATTATATCAATGAGCTTTTCTTACCAAAACTTAAAAATCAATGGGTTTTTCTATAGAAAAATGATTAAAATGAATGAAAGTAATGAGTTTTTTGGGAATTTTATGACATTTTTTTGGCCAAAATTTTTCACTGTTATCCTCATCCTTATTCACGAGGCGAACTAGGTCGACGTTCCCTTTGGCAATGAACGCTCTGGTGAGTACAAGTGTCTTGTGGGAAACATTAAACGTTATAAATGTATAGAAGAATCATTACGTTAGCGTTCTTTATGAATGGCGTGTGTGCATTGTTTAAACTAGGTTCATAACAATACGGGTGACTATGACCTTCTTTGACTTTTTAAAAAAAGACAGAATCATAACTGTAGAACTTTATTTTATCGTGAATTTGATAAATGTGCTAGAATGAACCCAAATGTAAAAAAAAACGAATATTATTGAAAAACGTTACGTTTAAACGTTAACGTTCAGGCGTGTTTAACGACAGACAAACCGTTTCAATCGCTTAAAGAACATCGAGACAAGGTGGTTGTGTGTATTCGTGAGGACATATGGGACTCTATTGTACAAAAGAACATGTTCTAAAGTCAGTCCAAATGTAAAAAGATAAATATTAATGAAAAACGTCGCGGTTTTTTGTTTAAACGTTTACGTTCATGCGTAATTTAACGACAGACAAACACTTTTCAATCACTTAAAGAAAACCGAGTGGAGGTGTGTGTATGTGTGTCTATTCGTTTGGACATATATGACTCTACTGCATAAAACAACATGATGTTCCTCAGGACAAAGAAGCGACACGTGTTTATTGGTTTTACGATTCTAGTTGGTGGGTGCTTGCTGCTGTACACGATCAAAACGAACTATTCACCGGACTTTCGTGTGTCCCCAGCTCAGGATACTACCATTACACATACGAACAAGGATACTTCTATACATCACATAGAGACGACCAGCGCAGTTCTGAAGTCCCAATTAGAACCAATAAACGATTTTTCCAGTATTGAAAGTGAATATGAAAAACTGGTTCTTAATGGTTATTATGCCAAGCAACCACATTTGAATGTTCCTCTAAATGGAGATAAAAGAATATATGTGGATAATTCATATGACCAAGGGCAACCGTCTGAGATCATTAAAGAATACGCGCCACTCCAATTAGATAATGGCGAACACATTTCTAATGGCGATAAAAGAATCTCGGTGGATAGCGCGTATGACGCAGGACAACCGTCAGTCATCGATAAAGAATACGCACCACTTCAATTAGATAATGGCGAGCACAGATCTAATGGAGATAAAAGAATCTCGGTGGATAATTCGTATGAACAAGGACAAGCGTCTGAGATCAATAAAGAATACGCACCACTTCAATTAGATAATGGCGAGCACCGATCTAATGGGGATAAAAGAATCTCGGTGGATAGCGCGTATGACCAAGGGCAACCGTCAGACATCAATAAAGAATACGCACCACTTCAATTAGATAATGGCGAACACCAGAACACCTTGGAGCAGGCTATAGCTGCAGAATATAAGATTCCGGCAAACGTGGACAGTCGTTTTCGCTCAAACCAGAACAGCGATGGTATGTCAGCCTATTGGAACCCCAGACCGGGTAATGTAACCATTCTTACAGCGCATACGACCGGTACCTCGGCATCAGACGCGGATACCACTTGTCCTTTCCCTGAACTAAAACAATTCCCCGAACCGCTCTACAATTTTAACACGTTCCCATGTTTCTCAGGAATAACGCCATCAGTGCAGCTGGAGCAAAACGGGAAGTGTGTTCGGACGGTGAATTTCCCGGATACGATGCTAAGAAACGGGTCTGGGTGTACGATGTTACGGTCGGGACGTGGAACTCCGATTTGTACGTATCCGTCCCAGAATGACGTTCACGTATCGAGAATGCTTAACACGGAAGGTTACTGGGAGGCGGGGCTTGTTGCAGCGATGCTGAATATCTTAGAGGGTAACCCTGGTATGGTACTACTAGACGCCGGTTGTAATGTTGGCGTCTATACGCTTGCGGCTGCGTCCATGTCTCACAAGGTCATCGCTGTGGATGCTAGCTATGAAAATCTTTTCCTCGTATCTAAATCGCTAACGCTG
This sequence comes from Cerastoderma edule, assembly GCA_947846245.1. Lineage (NCBI taxonomy): Eukaryota > Metazoa > Mollusca > Bivalvia > Cardiida > Cardiidae > Cerastoderma > Cerastoderma edule. Next base: position 15,143,309 of record OX401418.1, on the reverse strand, counting down.
GGTAATCTATGGGAGCATGTAACTCTAATATGGAATGCAATTTCGCGGAAACATGAGCTGGTAGTCTTGCGGAAAGAGGTTGATCCTAAGAATGTAGGTGGTGCCGAAATCGACCCCAACAATAAAACTGTGGTTGGTTGTGATATATCCGTCAATGCAATTGTCCTCGACGATTTGAAAGACTTGTTCGTAAACAAGAAAGTGTTCATAAAAATTGACATTCAGGGACAAGAGCATAATTTCTTTCAGCACGGCAAAGAGTTTTTCAAGATGGCGGATGTCCGATACGTCCAAATGGAATACGAAATGCATAGAGGGACTCCGAGTGGCAGAGCGATCATAGACACTATGATCGGTTATGGGTTTCTGCCTTACACCGATTGTTTAGGTCATCGCATCCTGAAACCTACTGAAGAAACACACTGGCCTTTTGATCTGTGTTTTATTCGAGTCATTTCGCTCACTTAAGCATTTTAACACTTAAAATGTATGGTTATTTTCTAAGAAAAATATTTTTGTGTCGTCTGCTTTCCAAAACCTTAAATATCTGCTTAATTTCGATGAGAAAAGATACTCAGAGTAGCAAACAGGTTAAATCACAGGCCAGCCGCCAATTTACTTGGCGGCCGGCCTGGATCTAAGCTGTTTGCACAAGCATGAAGTCGGTTCCAGCACTATAACTTTCGATAGATCTCGGATGAAAACGAAGTTGTGTATTTGTTGTCCTGCTGTCCCAAAAGTCTGTATGCGTAAGATCTCTAACACTATGATTCTACAGAAACAACAGTCGAACATCGACTGTTTTGGACATACAGTGTACGCGCCCGTCGACTACGATTTCTCTGCCAAGTATTAGACGTAACGCCTTTGTAAAGCATGGAGAATCATATACCACCAGAACCGGAAAGTTGATGGTCAAATCATGTGGTGTACACAATGTGGCTATCATTGGCATAAGTAGGTGAAAAAACGCAAAAAAATAGTATTTTCAAAGTACCTGTGGCACGGCCATCTTGTTCGGACATAAGATCGTACACATTGGTTACGTGAGTACCCGCTGTGAAGATGTTTTCGAAAAATGTGAGTCTGTCATTTAGTGGGAGGATCCGTCATTTGCAGTCATTGTGTGACATCCATTTGTGGTTGCTAATTGAAAATCCAGATACCGACAAAAACTGTTTATTTTCTTTGTGTCTGTATTAGAAATGCATTTCCTATTAATATTTCTCTTTATAGGTTTGTATTTATTCATAGTGCTGGTTCCTCCTTTTTTCGGTTTGTATTTAGTAAATCAATTCCCCTTTAGTGATATAAAACTGGTTAAATCAAAATGCTTTGAAACCAAATGGTATTTCATCTTTAGAATTAATAGTTTATATGTTTGTCTGCACAATGATGTAATGTTGAATTATAGTTATATAAAGAACACTTTTGAGTTCGAATATTATATAGATATTTTGCCTAGAAAATATAGAATTGTTTTATCAAGATTGCGATTATCATCCCACAGACTAAGAATTGAATCGGGCAAAAACCGATCCAATAGATAAGAACGTCATCAGAGAATATGCCCTTCCTGTGATACAAATGCTATTGAAGATGAGTTTCATTTTGTCATCGTTTGTCCTCTTTATAAAGAATTACGCAAGAAATATATAAAACCATATTTCGCAATGTTTAATTTCATAAGCCTTATGCAATCAAAAAATAAGAACATAGTAAAAAATATTGGTAAATATGTATATGAAGCGTTTAATGTTAAATCGATTCAAAATGTCGACATCCTATAATGATATGTGATTACATAGTTTGGATTGTCTTCCCTGATTTGTTTAAACAATGTTGTGACATTAACTTCAGAAATACCTTGATCATGTGAATGTATATCATATTGTATATGTATATTTTATAACGAGAAACTTGTAAAAGTTTAAGTTAATAAATAATAAGTTAATAAACATCTATCTATCTATCATTATTTTCACAAATGCACTGTTATATCTTATAGGCGGGTCTCTGGCCCCGGAAAATATTTTTTCTTTTACCCCGAAAGGTAGAAAATTTCTGCTGCTGCCAAGGTGTAGTAGAGGTATAGAGATGTCCATTTAGGGGGATGCCAAAAATGAAAGTGGTGCAGATTTTTTCTTCGGCCCATTTTGTTACCCCACCCACCTTAAAACAACGATATTTTTGAAAAATCAAAAAATCAATTTGTTTTTCCCATGAATCATTACAAACAGACTTTTCATAGTGTCTAAAGATATTTCACTTTATTTTCGGGTAAAAATAACTACTTTTGATGAAAAACATGGACATGAGTCCGTTGAAAGTGAAGCATACTCATACATGATTTGCCAAGATGACACCTATGAGCCTATCAGAAATCCATCCAGTCATGGAGTATAAAGCCTTTTAGATACGTTTCAGAGTTGAAATGAAGCCAGTGATAGGAATACAAAAAAGATACTTTGACAACATTGTTGAAAATTCAAGCTGTGGCCTGAAAATGAGTGACCCAAATAAGGAAATCATTTTGCACAAAAGCTGCTACAGTACATTTAGAAGCAATCACCATATATCGAGGCTGAAAGAACAAAATCAGGACAGCGATTCACAGGGTCCATAATATTCTATAAAGGTGTTCATTCATGTTTGTGAAAAGAAATCGTACAACAAAAAACAAGACTGGGCCATGAACTTCATGGGTGATAAAGGAAAGATTACGGATGAGAGTGGATTGGAAGATATTTTTGTGGAATAAAATGAAAATCAAACAACAGAGGAATAAAAGCTCACAGATTCTTGATTAAATCCGTGAACAGAATGAAATAGAAGGCATTTGAGAAATGGTGCTCGAGCAAAACAGACTGCCTGTCGCGACGATGCAGTTGCTGAAAGAAAAACATCTGGTGTTAAATATGCATGTCTGTGTGACAGTGAAACCTATATGAATAGACTAGAAAATTACTTGTATTCAGAGAGTGATGAAGATGATTTAGCATCAAATATGACGTGAAATCATCAACACAAAGACACAAAAGGAAACCTTATGACAGAGTGATATATATAAAGTAACCAGGTTTGAAATAGATTACAGTGACAAAACCAACGACTGCAACTGATAATTCATTGGGAAAAAAACAATGAATGTAAGCTTTGCAAATATTGTGTACATAAAGTGTGCGTTTTGTAAGATACTCATATAATTACAAATATGATGCTTTATTTGATGGGGAAATTAAAGCCAGTGTGACTTACAAGATTGATGTTGCGGGAGCTTGTGAAAACAACGATGCATGGTCAGACCATAGCTAATTAACCCTTTACCAAGCGCCAAATTTTCGACTGTCCAAAATTGAAAGAGTTTGCAGACGACATTTCAAAATATGATTAAATTGAAAAATAATCTTCTGATAGGGCAGAAAACATTATGGGAAAAGGAGAAATTGCTCTTTAAGAGCAATTTCTTCTTTTCCCACAATGCTATTCAGAGTCGTCTGGAACAAACTGGTGAAACGTCGTTATTGTTTGGTAATGGGTTAAGGTATAGTACTCCACGTTGATACACTGTACCATGTTATAGCTGACATTGCGTTTGTCCAGAATAGTCCTATTTGAATATAACACACCCTCTTGCAACAGCTTGCCGCTAGAAAAATTCGAAATAAACGTGTATATTTCTATGCTGAGAATAAAATTGATTTTAGAAAGTTACACTTCTAGTTTGTGTGAAAAATGTACCCGAAACCGTATAATTATTACTAGTTCTTTGTAGATATCAAACATAAATTCATTTATTCCGAAATTCAACTCTAAATATTCACTTTTAGACTCTTCAATTTAGGATTTCAAGTTATATATCTAATATTATTTATCTGTTTGCATCAGGATTTTATTAAAAAAGTCTAGATATTACCGCAGATGAAGATAGAGCAGTCCTAGATGACCGCCGTCAGGCGTTTCCGTCCTTTCTGCCCCTGCTGTATGTAATGACGTTCTTCTGCTGCCTTCACCTTTTTGTGGACAGCCAGCCTCCATGAAGCCTCCATGAAGATCGTTTGCTTGCGGTTTCCTCCCATGTATCAATATGGATGCATGCTGACTGACGTTCTCTTTTGCAGGAGTCCTTGAAACTAAGGTGAATGTTGTCTTGTTGACGTGTTCAACCAGACACCAATACCCATGTGGGGGAAAGGGTATAATGCTAGTACCTATCTCTTTAATAGCCCCCCCCCCCCGCCCCTCATCTTTATTTAGATTTAGAAACCATTGTTGTATAAGGAGAAGCCCATCGATTCTTAACGAAACTCTTCATAAACATTCCATGTTTTGATTGTCATATCATTAACAATACAATACACGTTCATTATCAAGAAGGGGAATAACCGGAGTTCGCTTTTGTTTTACTTGAACAGGTGTACTACCTTTCGTGTATAAAACAAACATCTCCTTTTACCACAATCTTTAGGTCTAACAAAGTCTTGTAATTGTCAATTTGGATAAATCTAAAGATATTTCAAGATGGTCTGAGGGTGTCAACATAAGACGATTCATGCTGTTCTGTGCACAGAGGTTATATTATATTACATAGTACTGACCCAAGGGTAACTATAAATTAGACCCCTGTTTTCAACCTTCGAATAATATATTGCATTGCGGTTGAAAACATATAGCGTCATAAAACCACCCTGTCCTATTTGTCAAAGTATTGAGTTAACCTATTGCAAAGCTGCTTTGATGGTACATGTTTACTGCGTAAGTGCGTATACATCTTCACCTGGATTTAATACTAAACGTAGATCTTACCATCCACAAGGAACAGTCACAGATTCATTTGGATTATTTCTCATTAAGGTTTCATTAAACACGTACCATACTCTGTGATATAGTCTGTAATGGATAGTACATATTTGGAGAAATGGTGACGTGCAATATGGCTGAAGCTTTCTGAAGAATGCATTATAAATGGGCTAAAATGGCTATATTTATATTGAACAAAGAAGGGGCACCTAACAATTGAACTATCACCACCAATCGTGAATACTCGGGTTTTTCCGTGATCTGAGACACACATGGATAATCCCTATGAGTTTAGATCTCTACATGGCAAAATCGTTTGCGACACATTTGGATTTAAGCTTGATGATTTGCAAGAACAATGCATTATCTGAGCGGGCTTTCCCAACAATGAATTCTAGATATTTTCTTTTTACCAATCACCAAACAATAACGATATCTTACCAGTGTGTTGTAGACGCCATTGAAAAACATTGTGGGAAAGGAAGAAATTGCTCATAACGACCAGCTTCTCCTTTTCCGACAATGATTTCCATCCTATCAGAAGATTTTTTCCAATGTCATCACATTTTGAAATGTCGTCTACAAACTTTTTCAATTTATGGACATAGGAAATTTGGCTTTTGGTAAATGGTTAAGGGACGTCCAATAGAGGGTCGTGTGTTCAAGTCCTTTGGGCAGCGAGATCCACATTGCGACTCTTCATTAATTCACATTCAGTTGCGATTACTGGTTTTGTGTCCCGGAGGCAAAATAAATTGTATCTGTAAAGGTAGGTCGTCTCAACTAATACTGGCACTTAAACAACGGAAAATTGAATGCGCATGTTCAACACTTATTTACAGTTGAGATCTCATCCAAAATTTGCACTGAGGTTTTAGTCACACTGCTCTCATCCAGATGATTCCATTAAGTTATTGTTCTTGTAAAGAATGAAAGTGTTGGAATTACATAGTATTATGTTAAAGCACTTGGAATTGGGTATCGCTTGGAATTATTTGTCCGTAATTTGTCACCGTGTTTGTACTCATATAGTCCCCAAGGTTTGTGGCCCTTATGCGTCTCTTATGTCTGAGAGTACTAAATAATTAGAGGCATGTATGACCAGCAGCCACCCCTCCACCACCTTAACAGGAACGTCAGTCTGAGCTCCTTTATTCTTTGCTAGAGTGTTTGAAGGTCAATTTATATAAGCATCTTTGTGGCTGCTTAGGGCTGTGTTCCGAAAGTGATAAGTTGTAAAGACATGTTTCGCAGGCAGTGTAATCTGAATGATCCAGAAGTATATATTTCATTCTTTTTTAATGCAATAACAACGAACAGTAAAAATATATGTTCTGAATCATTCGGAAGGGGATTTAATGATGCGTTTTTATTACGGTATGTGTAATACTAACAAGTAACAAATAGCAATACGCATGCGCACGGAGCGAACGGAACTGGTCGTCTTAACTGCTATTTTGGAGTTGACAAAGAATAACAATCTGCTTGAAATGCACTAGATAAGTCGTTTAGGACTCAGATAGCGAAAGTTTTATCTCGGTTGAAGCTTCATTTACGTTCGCACCTGACAATTTTAGCAATCGCAATCTTACACGACGAGAACGCAGGCTGCAACTGTCGCTTCTTTACCACTTCATCACTCGTCTTCGAATAATAACTTGATATCATCCGAAGACGATGTTGCACGCCCCAAGAAGTAGCGATGAATGAGGAGCGTCCAGAGACTTAGAAGAAAATGTCTGGTAGAACACAGCAGCAGGCTGTCGCAGGAGGGAAAGACCGAGGGAGAAAGCGAGTCCATCCGCCACCAGTTTTTAACACGGTGAAAGGGTCTTATGAGGATAAGGATAATGATTTCTTATGGTAGGATGTTTTTGATGAGTACTTCTGTATTTGTTTAAACTAGAAACAATCCTGATTTTAAAATTAAGCAAAACACGACGGCACACTTCTGTAAATAGGTAATTTAGAGGGTCAGAAAGGCTGCAATTATAGCTTCTAAAAACCAATCACGCAAATCAACGAAACGTCGAAGAGGCTGTGTCAAGGTCTTCACAAAAAGCCTTTTATTTCAAAGGCAACTTGTGAATACACAATGCAAAGGATGTATTTTACATGTCTCCTATAGTTTAATACTTATGCATACAAGAATCTCCTGTGTAATTGTTAGCATCTGGGACTAACGACGGAGTAATGTGGGTTTAATCCTCGATTGCGATCATCTATTTCTACAGAGGAGTGTCCTTTTGCAAGACACATTTCCTAGCATAGTACTGGTAGCTGTACACTAATTGGTAGAGAGAAAAAAACACTGTTTAGAACAAGTCCACTGTTCTGTATAATTTCCTTTTTATTCAAACTGGTGAACTTGCCTCATTATAGTATCAAGTGCCAACCTTCTGTGTAATGAGAATGCTTATCTTCTGATTTACATGATAAAAAACATAATTTTGATATTAGTCGTCACTTTGCTCAGATTTGTTATCTGTGATCACAAGGTGAGATATAAAAGACAAATGTCTGTTTAGAAAAAACCAACATTTGTAGCTTCAAAGTCGCTGTTGCTAAATTGAAATTAACAACCCACACCTTGCCTGTTTTCTTTTACAGTCCCATATGCTTTGATCTGATTGATGAGGCCCACATGACAAAGTGTGGTCACACATTTTGGTAAGACTACAACACTTTTTTCTAGTTATATAACACAGCGTTTTTTTTTTCCCTGATTGGGAAAGACTCCTGTACCCCTACAATTGGGAATTTTTTGCGGTGTGAAATCTTCTAATTGGAAAAAAACTTAGGTCGCGAAATCTGCAAATTTGGGAAAATTCGCGTCTAGAAATAGGGAATCTTAAAAAAGCATCTAATCTATCAATAGGGGTTATATTCTGCCATGTTAACCCTATAGCACCCAATACGTCTATATCATTTCTTTAGCCCCTACTATGATCACCCAAGATCGACATTTTGCTATTTTCTAACATCGACACTTTGGTCGATATATGATACACAATGAAACATTTTAAAATTCTCTTAAATATCACAATTAAATCTTTTTTTTCTTTCACAAAAATGAAAACTATGATTTTTTTTCTTTTTTTTAATTGTCATACAACAAGCCTTTTATTCAGAGTAACACAACTGTTAAAGACACATTTGCAATGAAGAATTTCTTTAAATTTATGCACTTTCTTGGCTTTCAAAATAAATAATCCAAAGAGTGGAGACTGAGGCCCCTCCATAAATATAGGTGAAAAAAAGTTGCACTTTATACATCTCGGTTACTGTCACCATTACCTGAATGTATCATCAGAGGTAAAAATGTTTTGGGGCAATCATATAATTCAGTATTTAAAGTCTCTGCTTTATCTTTTCTTGTTGCTTCTTATTAGAAGTATCTTAGCTGTATTATTCAAATGAGACAAACTTAGGGCGCTATATAATTTAACAAAAAATTTTGGCAAATAAATGGAGGACAGTGGTCCATGGGTAGAGCATCTTCCTCCAGAATTTGTCTTGTAAACTTTCATTAATCCACATTTGGCAAGAGTACTGGTCCTGTATCCAGAAAGCAGAATTGAGAGTGATAAACTAATTTGTAAGAACTTGTTTCACAATCTATGTAAACTAAATAAGATTAGAATGATACACCCAATTAACTTTACCTCTGAAGTCTAAATATGAATACACATATTTGCCTTGAGTAGCCAACAAATGGAGAATTTTCTTTTCATCAATAATTTCTTGCTTGGTCATTGCTTTATTTCTATCATCAACATAAGGTTTTTGACTCCTTGATAAATCTACTACTGTATAAATGTTTTCAACTCGTTAGTGAATATACAGTCTAACTTGTGTTAAGCAGCCACCCTTTTAAGCAGCCAACCTGCCTTAAACAGCCACTACAGAAAGTCCCATTGTTAGATTTATAGTGTAAATCAATTTGTGTTAAGCAGCCAACCTGTCTTAAACAGCCAATTTACTCTGTCCCACAGGGTGGCCTCTTAACACAAGTTTGACTGTACCAGCATTTAAGTCTTCTGATTAATAAATAGGAAGTAAAATGAGTGAACATTCCATGCTTTCATTAATGTTTTGAATGGCATCCTCTAAATTGCACAAGCTTGACTTGAACTATTCCAAGTTAATGCTTTGTTTTCACATGTATGCAAGTTCTTCTAATATGCTTATATATAAGAACAATACAATTTTAGTGATGATTGTTACAATTTTATCTGTATGACATTTTTGTTGCTCTCAGTTATAGATGTATCAAAACCAGCCTTGAAACCACAAACAGATGTCCCACATGTAATTACATCATCGAGAGTCAAGAGTTCATATTTCCTAATTTTATGTGTAAGTAAGATTAATACATACCTTGGTTATTAACTTTTCAAGGGTCCTCTGAATGGAAGGGCCTTTATTTGACATGTAAAAATTTCATGTGTAGAAATATCCTGTCTGACTTATGAAATTTAAGTTTAAAATGTGACTGATATTAAAAATGTTAAACGGCACCCCTTTTATTGGTCCTTTTATGATCCATAATTTGGCCTGGTGACAGGATATTAAATTTAAAAATATAAGATAAAATATTAAATGTATAAAAGTATTGATAGCTAAAACAAATTTTTGTTTCATTTTGGTTTTATTAGAAACCCATCTTCGTGAGGTTTTTAAAGGATTTCTAGAAGTTGAAATGAAGAGATTGATTAAAACTAATAAAACAATATTGGCTGTTGGAATGGTCCACTACCTTTGGTAAAATTGCTTACTTTTATTTCTCATGATTTTTTGGTTTCAGTAAATGAGCTGATATTAAAGCACAGAAGTAAGCAAGATGATAAGAGGATAAAGATAGATCAGCAGGTATATTATATAAAAGATTTTAGCAGGTTAATTTATCATTGTATTAGGCTAATAAGCCCATTAGGTACATAGGTGACAATCAATTCAATGAACAGAATGAAAGGTATATTACATGAAATCAAAAGTATTCAATATGACGATCTACATTGAAGAAAGAATTTTTTGGGGTTTTTTTGCTAGAAAATTTAAAATCTAATTAACAAACTCAAAGTTGCTCTTCAATGGTTGTTGAATATTCTAGCAGGTCCGTTTTAGGGTAATTCTCAACATTTAATAGTCATTCAAGAGGACCGTGATTTTGAAAATAAAATTCAAAAAACCACATCACGTAAGCCTACGTGGTCATGAAATATTAAGGTAGATATACGTCTACCAAAAAAGCAAAAACTTTTCTCAGTATTCAAAACTAACAGTGTCCCATGGCCCAAGGTCATTTCTTGAATAGAGAAAATTTCCCAGAGTAGTTTCCCAAATTTTTCTTAGTATTAAAGATGATATAAACTATAATATTTTAGAGTAGGGTTTTCATTAAGATTTGAAGTAAAAGATCCAGGTTGATATCTAACCAAATCAGCCAAACAACCCTCTTTTATCAGACTTTATGACTGTGCATGAATTAACCAATTCACAAGGGATTTTAACAGATGGTTTGCATTGGCAATCAGTTCTTAACCCTTTCCCAAACAATAACGACATTTAACCACTTTCTGCAGACGACTTTAAAAAACATTGTGGGAAAAGGAGAAATTGGTCGAAATGAGCAATTTTCCTTTTCCCACAATGTTTTTTGCCCTATCAGAAGATTATTTTACAACTTCATTACAATTTGAAATGCCGTCTGCAAACTCTTTCAACTTGGGACAGTCGAAAACTTGGTGTTTGGTAAAGGGTTAATGATGACCCTGCTACAGGATATTTTTCTTATTATGATAATAATTATTTTCCAGAATGTTCCAGGCTCGCTTGATCTGTGTGAGCTGATTATGGAAGAGAACATGGACATTCACAATGTTAACTCGTTACTGGAGTTCTTATATATCCGTAAACAGCAACTAGAAGATGTGAGTACTGGAGTCCTTCCATATTATCTCTAGGGGCCTCCGTGGCCTAGTGGTTAGAGTACAGAACTTGAAATCACATGGCCCCTCTCCGCGTGGGTTCAAATCCTGATAGGGATATGGATTTTCATGAGAGGCAGTCTCCCGACTGACTTCCAGAATGTCAATGGTTTTATGCGCCTTGACCAGCCCTTATGGGCAGTTGAGTATGGGGTCTTCCTCCATCATTAAGAGTCGAGCATCACAACATAACTGAAATAATGTTGATGTGATATTATCTCTGCAGTGATGTAGGGTTCAAATGTCTGTGTTACTTAATTAGGTTGGATGTGTTAGTTAATTAGGTTGGATGTGTTAGTTAATTAGGTTGTATGTGTTAGTTAATTAGGTTGTATGTGTTAGTTAATTAGGTTGGATGTGTTAGTTAAATAGGTTGTATGTGTTAGTTAATTAGGTTGTATGTGTTAGTTAATTAGGTTGTATGTGTTAGTTAATTAGGTTGTATGTGTTAGTTAATTGGGTTGTATGTGTTAGTTCTCTATTCCTTCCATATTTTATGGATGTCAGCAAGGTGGCGCGTTTGTCCGGATGTTGATAGTTGCAGGTTTAAGCCAGGTTATGGAAAAGGAGGAGAAGAACATTTTATTTCAGCTGAAGCTTATAGAGCTCATAGTTGACAAAGAATTTAACAATAAATTCATCTTCACCTACACTTGTAGGAAAGGTAACCATACATGATATGCACACACCACACACACCATGAATGTGTAAAATCTCGCGTATATACACATTGATACTTAAGTTATAAGGCGGAAAATATCCTAATGAAAGTTTCAAATGGTTTTTCATCTACAGATATGCGTATATCCTTATATACATACATGCATTAGGAACTATAACCAATCAGTTATGAAATGCCTTGTTGATACTTAATAATCATCCAACTTGAGTTGTCCATGTTAAACAAAGACCAGAAACAACTATTGTAATGGCTTTTGTTCATAGTACTTTAAGCAAGGGGGTATTATTACAACTTCTGAAGCCAGTTACAGAGAAGAATATTACGCATACACACATTTAAAAAAGTGGCACCTTTTCGTATACAGGGCTTTTTTTTTCTTGAACTGGGAAGATGCCTAGGCCTAATTTTGGGAAGTCATATCGCTAAAATGGCTGACTTTGGAAATCAAAAAACTGGTGCAACTTTGAATTTTTGGGAAAAGTACAATTTTATAAAAAAAAATCATTTTGGAAAGTGACTTTTATAGGCCTCTGTTACATAATTAAAAAAAAGACCTGCTACATATTACCAATAAGAGGATATGTGTGTTATCTGATCATTACTTATCATATCTTTCTCATTTAATAAGGATTTCATTACTGCTTTCTTTTGAAAAATCCTATGAAATACTTCTATTAAGTCTGATGAAGGGCATCTTCAGGGATGGTATTGGATCAGAACTGATTTAGCATAAGAAGAACTTGCTGGTCAAAAGTCGGATCAAATTAGATTCTATAATTAGAAAGGACATTTTTGAAAGAAAAATTAAGTAATGTTTACAAATAATGTTATGTTTTATTTTAAGGATGGTCGCCTCTCACAAAATATGGTTCTCAAAGAATTTCTTGATCAGGTTCGAGAGAGAAAACAAGAGGTAAGAAACATTTAAGTTACATTTGAAAGTGTTTGTCACAGTTCGAGAGAGAAAACAAGAGGTAAGAAACATATAAGTTACATTTGAAAGTGTTTGTCACAGTTCGAGAGAGAAAACAAGAGGTAAGAAACATTTAAGTTACATTTGAAAGTGTTTGTCACAGTTCGAGAGAGAAAACAAGAGGTAAGGAACATTTAAGTTACATTTGAAAGTGTTTGTCACAGTTGTTGATTATAAATAATTCCATGAAAGTGAAACTCATTTAGTGTAGGCATGTACATGCAATATGAAAAGTAGATTTTATATCGAGTTTTTGGAGCTTTTTATCTATTTGCCAGAGTGGTTTTTAAATTTGTTTGAAGCAGATGCAGTAAATTGAGGTATTATATGGTTAAAGAGATTGAATGTATTGTTCCTTATGTTTCATCATTTGGATCATTCATCCTTAAGTCGCAGTGGTTTCTTATGTTGAATGAAGTCGATGAAATGAGGACTTAGTCGTTAATTTATCATTTTTCCTTATGTTTCAGCATTTGGATAGACTGACAAGAGAGATCAATATTCTGGATGAAGATGTTCAATGTGTAGAGGTAAGACAATGTCTTGTATACCTGAACTTAACAAATTAAACTATAACATATTTTTGTCTTGTTCTATATAATAATAGCAGGTATTAAGTATCAAATTGACATATGATCTGTCATGCCAAAATGTCTGATTAAGGTGCATTTGAAATTCAGCAGTTTTCTTTCTTTTATGATTCATTGGAATTTTCTCGTACATACATGTCTTTTGGTTTTGAAGAGGAATCACTCTGTCAAAGTAATATGATTGGTCAAATGTTCTTCATTCCCCTTTTTCTAGTATTAAAAGTAAATTCAAGCTGGGGACATTGTGATTAATCAACAAAACAACTAAATGGCAATAGGAAAAAAATAAACCCAGTTGATCCCCTTTTGTCTCTTTATTGTTTAGTGTCATTTTTTATCATTTATTCATAAAGTTCTATACAAAAGAGTTGACTCATATCTATTCTACAAGAAAGGTCTATATAGAAGATTTTAAAGATAGAAGGGGGCTAGTCAACTTATTGAAAGACATTTATTTAACCCTTTACTTAAAGTATAGTCAACCCTCAATCTTGAGACCAATAACTTTGGTTTACAACAGATCTTGTTATGTAGTAGTAAGAGTTATCTGGTTACTTTTATGTCTTTTCCTCTTTATCATTCTTATTATATGTTTGAATGTTTCATTTTCAGGAAAGAATTAAAGCTCATAAACAGAAATATCCATATTTACCTGTGAGTATGGTAATTCATTTATAAGGTTATTTTAAGTGACGAAAATACTTCAATTTTGTACCAAGTTCTCTTATATTTTTCAATTTGACTCCTTTCACCATGAAGTTATCTCCACAAGAACAATGGCGACATAAAACATTTAGTCACAGTTCTGCTTTAATTGATCGCTAGACGTACATTTTATACCCCACATTACATGTAAATTAAGGTATTGCCTACTAATGTCTTATCTTGAATTAAGAAACAGTCTATGATAAACTTTCCTCCCTCATACATTTGATGCCATGTGTTAGATCATGAGCAATCTTCAACATAAGAGGAGATTAACTGTAACCTTAATAGCAGAAGCAATTTTTCCTTTTGCCACAATGCTTTCTGAAAGCCATCTGCTGCAAGACATCAACATGTGGTATTAGGTGGTAACTTGGTAAAGCCATTGATGATAATTTTCTCAAACCTGTTTCAGTTGTATTTTAATGTGCATAAACTACCCCTGGAGGGAAAAGGGAAGTGAAACATTCATTGCAGTATTAGTTGTTTTTCCCCTCATTTTCAAGTTGGCCTTTCAACCATTATTCTTATATTTATACAGGATCATTCAGTGCCCACAAGTTTTGAATCCACCTCAGTATTTACCTCATCAACCACTCACAGTCAAGATGGATTCAATGGAAGTAAAAATGTATGTACTAACACCATTTTCTTGTTACTATGATTTTGATCAGATTTGTTGCCTTTCTATAACTGTGGAATCTTTTCCTGCACTTGTCTGTATAATGATGATATTGCAGAATTCAGTTAAATTCACTTGTACATAAAGGCTTTTGGACAATATGGATTTTGGCACCCCTACATTGAAATAGACACAGACAGCTGTAATTTTTCTCATCAATAAAATATATTTTTTCTTCTTGCATTGTATCCCCCCTTTCCAATAGAGATATTGATATTAATGTTTAAATTATTTAGAAGAAGCCCCATTTATGTCTGAGAAAATGTAAAACCCAAAGATTTTTAAAGTATGTTATTGTTCCATGGATAACAATGTCTTTTGGTTATGTAGTGCCTAGAATAATGACAAGGTCGTGCATGGCCCAGTGGAAAAGTTGGCAGGCTTCGGGTTAGAATCAGGCTTCACAACATTACTTAAATGATGTTGATGCAATGTGAAAAAACATAAATAGATAAATGAACAAAGAGAAATAGTTCATTGTTGAAAAGTTTCAGAAACATCAGTTTGATTTTAGAACATATTAATTGTATTTTTTCCTTTTGGATATATTTTCAACAAAATAAATTGATTGTGTTCATAGGAAAATATAGGACCTTTTTTTTTAAAATGGTATGCTTTTTATTTCTTTTTGTTCTCTAGTCTGGAAAGTCTTGGTTACAAACATCAATGGCGTCTCGACGAAAGAAAGTGAACCAACATTTTGAAGATCTCCAACAGTGTTATTTCAATGTCAGAGAAGATGTTTTCTCAGGTATCACATGTTTATTTTTTTTATTTATCTATCAGTTTCATCATGTATCACTTTTTACCTACCCTTTGTGGATGTATATGTTTATGACAGATAGGTTCATTGTTGACTTGCAGAATGTCAATGATTCAATTAGTTTATTTGATTTAAGCACTTATCATTTGAGTAATTAATGGTTTTACTTCTCAACCCTTATATTGCTGGAACCGACTTCATGCTTATGCAAACAGATTAGATCCAGGTCAGCCGCCAAGTGAGTTGCCTACTGGTCTGTGATCTAACCTGTTTGCTACTCTGAGCATCTTTCCGTATCAAAATTAAGCAGATATTTAAGATTTTGGCAAGAAGATAACATAAAGATCTATTTTTAGAAAATTACCCATCATTCTAAGTGTTAATGATGACTGAACAATTTTGTCCATAGAGAAATACATCAAGTGGGTTGGAAAGACAATTATTTAGTAATGGCAGTGAAATACCAAGAGCATTTAAGATTGACTAAAATTATAATTTGACTTAAAGTAGAGTACCCTTTACCTCCATTTTGAAACTCATTCTCTCGTCAGAATACTTGGGTCACTATCAGTTTTCATCAGTTGGGCCAAAACTTTTGGCATTTAACCGAATGGTTCTGGCCAAGATCGATGTATACCATGAACAACCAAAGTACTCAGACGAAAGAATAAATTTCAAAATGGCAGATTATGGCAATGCTACCTTAAACATTGTTAATAGTAGCATTGAAAACTAATTTGATGCAAGCTATTTGTACCATACAGGGGAATCTGACAGTACACGGGGGCTGGAAGAGTTTACAGAGAGTCTGTCCAAGTTTACTCGATTCAGCTCATTTCGGCCACTTGCTACCCTCAGTTACTCAAGTGACATCTATAACAGTTCAAGCATTGTTTCTAGGTTAGTAGTAAATGTGGGATAGTAACCTTGTTAAATGCCCATCTAACAAACACAGTTAAGCCGTTGGAGGCATCTTCAGATTGGGCCACAATCTGAACAAAAAAGGGGCTACTGGCCTGATTATTGATGACGTCAAAATTTGACTTCATAGTGACCTCCCAGTATCTAGTTCCTACCGTTAGTTCCTAAAAGTAACCAACTCTTCATTGATATTTTTGACTGCGCTGGATATACGTTTTGTAGATTCATGATGCATGACGTTGTTCTTTGTCAAAACTGAAGCGATGTCATCTAGATCCAAGATGAAGTTGATATATCATTTCACCGAATTGTTTGATTTTACAAAAATCCACCAATGTATAAGACATTAAAAGATGGTTTTCAGTTTTGTTCTGAACAAAATATTCACATTAAGAATCAATAAAAAATTAACAACCCATCACAAGCCCCCTTTTCCTGCATTGCAGTCCAAAAAAGACCTATTAAAAGCAATATCTTCACAATGTTTGTCGGAGTTTTTGACACAATTTCATTAAATAAACCGTCATGAAAATCCATTCAGAGAGGTTTGTGACAATTAATGTTATCATTTGTCATGATGTTTTCATGTTGAGATTTAAATGACCACGTATTGACGAGAAACTTTTTTTAATTTCAGTATTGAATTTGATAGAGACTGTGATTTCTTTGCAATTGCTGGTGTAACCAAAAGGATTAAGGTAAGAAGAAAAACTATTGTTCATTTGTTTACTTTATTCACAAAGTTTCCATTCAATGCACATATTTTATAAAGACTTTTTTCCATTGAAAAAGATTTTCAAATTTCTTGATCAAAACATTATCTTTAGTAAAAGCTTGTTTATCAATGATTGGCTATATGTCTCTGCATTGAAATGTGTAAGAATGCTGTTACTTCTGCATCTGTCATCTTACATTCAAGTCGTGTGAAACTCTGAAAACCTACAGTTTTGTTAAATGCAAATCCATTTTAAGGTGATTGATGAATTTACATGCAATTGAATTACTGTCACTCTTAAAATGTCCCATTTGATTACAGGTGTTTGAGTATGGGACAGTTATCAAGGATGCTGTTGATATACATTACCCAGTCAGTGAAATGACGTGTAACTCTAAAATAAGTTGTGTTACATGGAGCGCTTATCATAAGAACATGTTGGCCAGCGCAGACTACGAGGGTGCAATCACATTGTGGGACGCATTTACAGGACAGAAGTTCAAAGTATTTCAGGTAATGAATTCTTCTGACTTATAAAACATCCAGATTTCAATGACTTGAAAAAACTTCAAGTAAACTGTCTCATTGAAAGAGTAGTCTTTCTTTTCATCACACCTTGATAAAATTTATTGAATGATTAGTCTTGAAAAGAAAAAGAAAGAACAGAAGTCTCTTAATAAATCTACAGGTCTTGTTTAACATATTTATAGAGGAATGATCTTTTCTTTCAATGTTTATTTTCAATAAAGAATGAGAGGAAGGACCTGTTTTATGAGATCCATGCCAACAAAATCACCTTTAACTTAAAAATTCTATATGGTAAGGTGTGTATCCAGTATATATCTTTCTTATCCATCTCAGATTTGGTGTGTTTTATCTGTGTATCCATTTGTCAGAGTTAGACCGTCATGAGAGGTTGTCTCCTGACTGCTTGATAAAATACCAGTGGTTCAATGCAGAACAATATTGGTCCTTCATGACAAGTTTAGTGTTGGTGTCCACCTTAAACATGTTAAAACTAGGCATTTCAAAAAGTCTAAAAACAAACCTATGAAAAACACAATGAACTATAAAGCAATGTTTTTTCTTTCGTATCTAGGAGCATGAAAAGCGATGTTGGAGTGTTGACTTTAACAAAATGGATCCTAAAATGATAGCTTCGGGATCAGATGATGCTAAAGGTAAAGTTACTAGTCATTTTTAGCTTGCCTTTTTAAAGATTGTGAGAGCTGTACATTTATGTGTATGGGATCATATCCAAGATCATTGACAAAACCCCATACATTTGTTTTTGATTTTAAGCAAGTTATTTTGTACTTTGAAAATCTTTATAAAAGTTTGGTGTACAAGTGTCTATCTCAACAACTCCTGCAGTGAAACTTCACATAAGTGCTTTCAATCATAACCAAAGGCTTCTGACCATATCCCATAACCCAGGGTTTTTTGGGTTGTTTTTTTCAAGCAAATTATGGCATTTCTTTTGTAATTGCAGCAAAAATCTTGGTTAAAGTTTAATGGGTAAGCTTGTTTTGATAAAACTACTAAAGAGAATGGATTTAAACATAACAGGACTTAAGGCTCACTATGTAAGGTTACTGACCTAATGCAATAACTGTTAAATGCTGTTAGTTTTAAGCAAATTATACCAGTTTCTGTACACAGAAAATCTTGGTTTTGTATGTATCTTCATATTTCAAAAACCAATTACTGTTCCTAATTGGAATCCTACATTTATTGAATAGTGGAGAGCACTGTCTTGACAGCTCTTGTCTTCATATAGCCAAATCTCAATTCACACATGTTGCTGTGATATAGCTGAAATGAAATTTGCAGAAAATTATCATCTTATTCAAATCTTATCTTAAATATTTCTTATATTGCTACTTTATTTTCCTTTCTTCAGATACATGTTTTTAGAAACAATTTGAATGGTGAATGTTGTACATTTCAGTGAAGCTCTGGGCGAGTAATACAGACAACTCCATAGCCAGCCTGGAGGCGAAGGCAAATGTGTGTTGTGTGAAGTTTAACCCTGAGAGTCGCTATCATATAGCATTTGGGTCTGCAGGTAATTATTGCGCACTGAGGTTAGGTTAGGGTCCTGCATGGCCCAGTGGTTAAGATGGCAGACTTAGAACTCGAGGGTCCCGTGTTTGAGTCCCAACAACACCTCCAGCTTGGTGGGAGTGACCTTTGACAAGTCACTTCAGAGCCGTAGACTAGTTCTGAGGATATAGGAAAGTCGTTACATAACTGAAAATTGATGATACACGGTTTGATAACACCATACAAAGAAAAGATCTTGACAAGGAGTCATACTTGACTTCTCTTTTTCAAGCACCAAGTTGACCTGTCAAAAAAACGCCTGAAAGTAATGTTCTTTTTTGTAAACAATGATCTTAACTTTGAATAACAGATGGTATTTTAAGATACCAGTAGTATGTGAGTCTTAAAAAATGTTTAACTGCTCTTGTCACCTGACGCTGGCAGGGTGTGCAAGAAAGAATTCTTGTGTCTATTTTTAAACCTGCTTTCCCAGATGACTGTCAGGCGTGGAAGCTAACTTAACATTATGTAACAAAAACACAGGATTGTGGCAACTTAGAAGTAAAAAAAAAATTGAACTGGTATTTGGTTTAGTGACAAAAATCTTACATATTTAATTTTAAAACTCATTACTCCAAGATCATAAGTATCTGAGTTATTCTCTTATAAATAACGAACACGACAAAACATTTGCTTGTTATTTTTGCTTTGTTTGTTTACTCTAATGTAAATTTATCTTCTCAAAGATTGATTTTTGTTCATGACCGAACAAATTAATTACAATTATATCACCCATTTAATGTTTGTTAAAAGAGTGTTAAAGACTCAACTGTACGAGTCTGTCATAGACACCTGAAAGAAGGGAAAGATTTGAATTCAAGTTTATTTACATGATTCCAATAGGCTAATAAGCCTATTAGCCTATTTTAAAGTGCGAGAAAGTTCAATGTCAATGGACAAACTCGTAGTCGCTCTCTTAACCCATTTCTAAACAATAACTACATTTGACCAGTTTGTTGCAGTCGACTCAGAACATTGTGGGAAAAGAAGAAACTGCTGTTAAAGAGTAATTTCTCCTTTTCCCACAAGGTTTTCTGCCCTATCGGAAAATTATTTTTCAATTACATGATTCCATTAGGCTAATAAGCCTATTGGCCTATTTTTTTTTTGAAGTGCGAGAAATTTCAATGTCCAATGGACAAACTCATAGTCGCTCTCTTAACCCATTTCTAAACAATAACTACATTTGACCAGTTTGTTGCAAACGACTCAGAGGAACATTGTGGGAAAAGAAGAAACTGCAGTTAACGAGATATCTCCTTTTCCCACAAGGTTTTTTGCCCTATCGGGAAATTATTTTTCAATTTCATAACAATTTTTGCATGTCGTCTGCAAACTCTTTCAATTTGGGACAGTCGAAAACTTGGCGATTGGTAAAGGGTTAACCCATTAACATCATTTGACCAGTTTGTTGCAGATGACTCAGGTAAACACTGTGGGAAAGGAGAAATTGCTCGTTGATGTTCCTTTTCCCATAATGCCTTCTACTCTATCAGAAGATTATTTCTCATTTTCATTACATTTTGAAATGTTGTCTGCAAACTCTTTCAAAATTGGGACAGTCTAAAATTTGGTGGTTGTTAAAGAAATATATGATTGTTGAAATGCTCTAGCAGGTCTATATGAGGGTAATTCTCAACATTTAACAAAGTGATATACAGTCAAACTTGTGTTAAGAGGCCAGCCTATGGGACAGAGTAAATTGGCTGTTTAAGACAGGTTGGCTGCTTAACACAAGTTGATTTACACTGTAAATCTAACAATGGGACTTTCTGAAGTGGCTGTTTAAGGCAGGTTGGCTGCTTAAAAGGGTGGCTGCTTAACACAAGTTAGACTGTAATTGTTTTAATTAAATGTGTGTTTTTTTTACAGACCATTGTGTTCACTACTATGATCTAAGAAACCACAAACAACCAGTGAATGTTTTCCGGGGCCACAAGAAAGCCGTGTCCTACACAAAGTTCCTCAATGACACAGAGCTTGTGTCTGCGTAAGGCTATACTGTTACCATCAAACAAAGGCAGGGTTGTCATTAAGAACCAGCTGTCGGCCAATTTGACTGCTTCAATTGACTTTTTGGTCGGCTCAAATAACAAATAAATGAAAAGGGATCATTAGAAGCAGTAACAACGCCTAATTTTTGTCGGTTGTTTGCTTCACTGGCCTCCTCAATTTGACTGTTGGTTTCTTACTCCAATAGTAAATGACAACTCTGCAGATGACCAATCAGAACTCGTTATGTTTATCCAAGGAAAAACGCTTTGGCTTAATATAGAAGCCACCATATTGCTGCTTGCAAGACTGACTACTTTCGTTGTACTTTTGTTTTCAAATGAAAATATCAATTGCAATATCTTAACAGTCATCTAATTTGATTAAGGAAACAGAAATATATCACAACTTATTATTATTATTATTTCACCTTTGCATATGAGTAACAGACCAAACATAATGGTTTTTAAATGATAATCAATACTTCCATATATATTTAACTACTCAACTACATTTAATAAACATCAAAGTCTCTTTTTGTATACTACTCACTGCCTTTCTTTTAAAATGACTGTCAAAAACATGGTCATAAAAAGAGACTTTGTTCATGTTTAATAGAAATTCTTCTTTCTTTTCTCACTCAATACAACTATTAACTTATATTACTCAATGGCTTCGAAGGAGAATTTGTTAGTTTTATAGTTCTATGACTCTGTTTGCTCTATCAATTTCCAACTATATTTTCAACTATATTTTTGATTTTTTCTTTTTAAACCCTTTAAGGTATAGAGATAAGGCTTATCAGTGACACTAAAGGTATAAACCATCCGATTATCGAAGACCATTAACGCATACATAATTAGTCACCCTGGGTACTTATTTGCACAGGATTATTTCCGATAATTGTTATTGATTGGGGTACTGTTAATCAAACCCAAATTAATGCATTTTACATTCATCTAATAGATTTTCTCAAAGAATAAAAGACGACGAGAACAAAATTTCCTTTAAGTTGATGTTTTTTTTCTTTATTTTGTGATACATTCATATCAGGATTAAGTTGTAGAAAATTAAACAAACAATGAAAATGTATATTACGGTGTGAATTATACAAAATCAAAAGTAATAATATGACTTATGTGTTCTCCCTGAGAGATCTCTAATTTGTTTTTCTGTTTTGTCATCAATTGCAGGGAATTTTGTTGCCGAAAAATACCATTCATGACTCGAGGCACATACTTTGTCTTTGAATATTTCTCAACAAAGCTGAATCGTTTTACTTCAATTCCCATTCAAACCGTTTCCAAAATATATAAAAGAATGTTTTTCAACACAATATTGCTTTGTAAAGAAGTTAAACCTGGTCCTTCTTATAAATGCAAAACAGTAAAAATCAAATCATTTTGGCAACGAAACATGCTTATATTTCCGTAAAATACGTGTCCATGGGTGATGAATTTACCAAAAGCTCGTAGTTGTAGTCAAAGTCGGAGGAATGATCTAATGTGCTTGTCCGTGAATTGGTAATATTTATCAACATTTCATCATCTTCAGGCTTAAAAAAAACCCCATCAAATTACTGCTCTGAATCTACATCGATGTCCGACTTGCGATCGGAAACACCAAATTGGCTAAATATTTTTAAAAGGCCGTCTTTATAACGCCAATTATTTGACGGCTCGATTTTCAATCGCCTTTAAACTTTGAACAATAGCTCCGTGTCATAAACATCTTTTACAGGTCGCGTGCCGTATGCTCTCGTTTTAATTGGATAGTTTTTTTAGAAATGTGTTAAGTTACTAAAGAATTGCATGAAATCCTTATCGAGTCTTTACAAATCGGCAGTGTTTTGATCTTTTATGACCGAAAGACTTCTCATTAATTGGATTGGTAATTTGGATTCCCTTCATCTCAATTTGATAGCGTTATTTCCATAAGCGTGTCGTGAGACCATTATCAAAAGATTCTCTCTAGAGCACAAGTTTAAACTTTGACCCTATGATTTTATCATCGGAAATGAAAGAAGACATATTTATTTAAGAGGAAAATAAACTTTGGAGAAAATGACGTGTGTGCAAAGATGTGTTATTAAGAGCTAAAGTTGAATCAATTTTTCAGCTGTCAAAAAGCGTTCTATGCGGTAATCGATAGAACGTCAAAATAGGTTTTATACGGTAATAGGTATAACGGCGAAAAGGGTTTTATACGGTAATCGATAAGGCGCCGAACGGCGCTATATACCGTAAAGGGTTAACTTGACATGGATTGCTAGGAAGAAGTTTAGCACTTTCAAGGGTGACCAAAGCGGTCTGTCGGGCTAATAGTTAATGCATCACCATATACAGGAGTTAATATCATTAAGAGTTAGGTTAAGAATACAGTTGAGCCTTGTTAAAGATTTACTGTAGTCTTCCACATAACCCCATCTCGCCTTCAATTTGCGTAATCATGATTTAAATAGTTTGTTAATTCTGAAAGTTTTTTGTTCATGCAGGCTCCTTTAGGTACCATATTTTCTATCTTTCCAGAGAAATATACGTCTCAATTTTGATGAAATGAAATATCTTTTGTTTTGATTCAATTTTGATGAAAAATCAAATATTTTTTATTTAAGAAAAAAAAATCATTTTTATTTATTTGAGTTACAAAGTATTTCTATTGGTAATTGTTTATTTTCCCAGATCCACAGACAGTCAGTTAAAATTGTGGACGACGGATAAATCAACGTCTGTCCGGACGTTTAATGGACATATAAATGAGAAGAACTTTGTCGGCCTTGCTACAGATGGGGATTATGTGGCATGTGGTATGTTTTATCTCTTGTTTATATGGGTTTTAC
The DNA here is from genome assembly GCA_947846245.1 of Cerastoderma edule. Lineage (NCBI taxonomy): Eukaryota > Metazoa > Mollusca > Bivalvia > Cardiida > Cardiidae > Cerastoderma > Cerastoderma edule. The sequence goes on along the minus strand of OX401418.1, from coordinate 15,119,551 downwards.
ATCACATCAACATTATTTCAGTTATGTAGCTATGCCCAAATATTAATGATGGAGGAAGACCCCATACTCAACTGCACATAAGGGCTGGTCAAGGTGGGTAGAACCATCGGCATTCCGTAAGTCAGTCGGGAGACTGCCTCTCATGAAAATCCATATCCCTCTCAGGATTTGAACACACGCGGAGAGGGGCCATGTGATTTCAAGTTCTGTACTCTAACCACTTGGCCACGGAGGCCCCGTATGTTTTATCTCTCAGTTATCAAATGTTGAAACAGATCTGAACAAGAATTTGTTTAATTAGAAGTTATCTTGATTGAAATGATTGGCTTATGACCCTTTAACATTATGTATGTCCTAGGTATAGACATAATGATTGGCTTATGACCCTTTAACATCATGTCTGTCCTAGGTATAGACATAATGATTGGCTTATGACCCTTTAACATCATGTCTGTCCTAGGTATAGACATAATGATTGGCTTATGACCCTTTAACATCATGTATGTCCTAGGTATAGACATAATGATTGGCTTATGACCCTTTAACATCATGTATGTCCTAGGTATAGACATAATGATTGGCTTATGACCCTTTAACATCATGTCTGTCCTAGGTATAGACATAATGATTGGCTTATGACCCTTTAACATCATGTATGTCCTGAAATAGACATAATGATTGGCTTATGACCCTTTAACATCATCCTAGGTATAGACATAATGATTGGCTTATGTCCCTTTAACATCATCCTAGGTATAAACATAATGATTGGCTTATGACCCTTTAACATCATCCTAGGTATAGACATAATGATTGGCTTTTGACCCTTTAACATCATGTATGTCCTAGGTATAGACATAATTAAGAAAGTCTTTCGAAAAGGATTTCTTCTTTTTTGACGATAAATTCTATTTCCTTCTACATTTGTTAACAGTAATGCACTTTTTTGTAAGTACTTAAATCATTTTAATCAATTGACTTTCTGCAATTATCAAAGAACATGGAAATCCTTTATCAACAATCATATGCCATGTTATAAACCAAATTTTTTGATTTTCATTTATCAAGTCTTATTGAACCTTACCTTAGTTCATTGATCAAAGTTTTATGCTGTTTACAAAATGCAGTTGTAAGATTTATTGTTTTGTATGCAGTTTGATTTATTCATCAATGATAATTGTTTCCCTTCTCCATTTCAGGCAGTGAAAATAATTCCCTCTATATTTATTACAAAGGATTGTCGAAACAGCTGCTTACTTATAAATTTGACACAGTAAGAAGCGTCTTAGTAAGTTACTTGATACAAATTGCTAGATATTTAACTTTAGAAAGCAATGTTATATACATCTGTTTCTTATCATTGTAGTTGCGTTTAATTGAATGAGGAGTTCTGTAAAGGTTAAGGGGGCAGACTTATAACTTGGAAGTCATGGGTTTGAGCCCAACCGACACCTCTGTGGTGGCATGGGAGTGTCCTTTGGCAATTCATTTCAAAGCCCTTGCCTGGTACTTGTTCATCCAGGAAAGTTGTAACACAACTGAAGAATTGTTGATGCTGTGTTTAACAACATACAAACAAACACATCTAAATGGTCATCTTGAAGTATTGGAATTACTACAGCATGTGATTTAGCCTGTAAATTTTCAAGTAATAAAGACTGCATCACATGAAACCTATTACCAATGACAAATAAAGATCTAAATAATTGCAGTTAAAAACTATTGAATCATAATTGAGAGAAAACTAGACCACCATTGACAGAGAGAAGAGTTGTACCTTCATACTATAAAGTCAGTATTTTGATACATTTTCTATTACAGGAAAAAGACAAAAAAGAAGACGAAGCAAATGAATTTGTTAGCGCAGTTGCATGGAGACCTGTAAGTGTTTCCACTTTATGAGTAATATCTCATATGAGGGATTTCTTATGAATGCAAAGCAACAAAAAGAGACCAAAGTTGACTAAAATGAGATTTCTCATTTTGAAATATAGTAGATGCATTTAATGTTTCCGGATGTCATAGGATTATTTTTTGGAACTTTCGAAAATAAAGGAATATACATTTATTTAATATTTCAGCAGAGAAACCGATATATAAGATGAATTTTGGCATTTTTCATTTAATTCAAATCCGATGGCTAGATGATTAAAATACGATAAAGGAAGAGTTTCTGTGCAATACAATTTAAGATTTACATTTGTGAAGGACTAACTATATTATTGCTTTGAACCCTTGACTTTCAGAATTCATAATAAATGGCTAAAAGTGATAGGATGGTCTTGGCTTGAGTAACCTTGTGTTATACTTAGTACTAATGTTATGGTTGTTTTAGCAAGGGGACCTCAGACCAGGTTCAGACTATAGTTTCATAATGTCCTCTTTGTATTTCAGGGATCTAATGTTGTTGTAGCTGCAAACAGCCAAGGAACAGTTAAGGTATTAATTAATATTTATGTCTTGTTTTGCATTGATTGGTTTGAAACTGACTGTCAGTGCCATAAAGACTTTAAGAGAATTTTCCAGAAATGACTCTGGGTAGACTAAACAAATCATGATATTTTCTGTGAGTACAAACATAATTCTTTCATATTTTCAAAAGTTGCCGGGCAGACATAAGCACAATGACTCCATGTGCAATATGTGTTATTAGCATGTATCATTTTCAATATTTTGATTATGCATATAAATTGCAATTCAAATTTGTTTTTTTCTGAATTTGTAATCTTGTGAATGCCACTGACTCTTATTGTCAAGGAATCTCAACTTTAGTACTGAAAGGGTAAACCCATTACCAAACAATAACAACATTTGACCAGTTTGTTGCAGATGACTTCAGAAAACATAGTGGGAAAACGAGAAATTGCTCTTAACGAGCAATTTCTCCTTTTCCCACTATGTTTTCTGTTCTATCAGAAGATTGATTTCCAATTTCATCACAAATTGAAATGTCGTCTGCAAACTCTTTCTATTTGGGACAGTCGAAAATGTGGCGTTTGGTAAAGGGTATAGTTGTTTTCTTGAAGACATCATTGATCTATGGCCTACATGTAAGTTTGAACCATATCTCTCTTTCTTTCCACAGGTGTTAGAATTGGTTTGATGATCAGATGTGACCCTATTTCCCCCTGGCTGTAAGATCTGATCTCAAGTATTAACCACCCGGTGTAAAACCCATATTTGACAGTGAATGTGATTTTATCTCTTTAACCCTTATAGTGCTGGAACCGACGTCATGCTTATGCAAACAGGTTAGATCCAGGCCAGCCGCCAAAAACACTGGCAGCTTGCCTGTGATCTAACCTGTTTGCTATTCTGGGTATCTTTCATCCACAAAATTAAGCAGATATTTTAAGGTTTTGGAAGGCAGCCAACACCAAATTCTGTAATAACCAAGCATTCTAAGGGTTAACTTCACATGTTTCAATAAATAGAACAGAGAGGTCCATATGAGGAGCGTACTTCCTTACATCTTTGTTCATTCTGTATGATCAATTGTTACTACTCGGGTATATTCGTGACTGTGCTCCTACCTGACTTAAACAGCCCTTATGGGCAGTTGAGTATAGAGGTCTTCCTCCACCAATAAGAGTTGGGCACGGCAACATAACTGAAATAATGATGATTCGAGTAAAACCCCATATATATAAAATGAATATAACAGAATTGTTGCCGATTCACATGGAAAATACATACAATTAGCATTTGAAAAGAAACTACAGTCAAACTTGTGTTAAGAGGCCAGCCTATGGGACAGAGTAAAATGGCTGTTTAAGACAGGTTGGCTGCTTAACACAAATTGATGTACACCATAAATCTAACAATGGGACTTTCAGTAGTGGTTGCTTAAGACAGGTTGGCTGCTTAAAAGGGTGGCTGCTTAACACAAGTTAGACTGTAATTGAATCTTGTCTTATTTTGGAGGTAGTCTTCAGATGATTTACAGAGTGCTGATGCCTTTTAGGCAGTCAAGTATGGGGTCTTCCTCCATAAGTATGGGCAGGCATCACAAATTAACTGGAAACTGTTAATGCAATGTTTTAGCTTGATATTTGAATTTCTTTATTTTGGTTAATTAGTTTAAATATTTACTGCAAAAGATTCTCTGTGACTGGTCTATACTGGTGAACTTCTCATTTCTTAAATGTTCTTAAAACCTTGTTGAAGTTGTGATGAATATTGTGGAGATTAAAGTGGGGTTGTTTGTGAATACCAATGTAGTTTTAAGACTTTGCTGCAAAGAGACCAGACCTCAAAACCATCTGACCTCAGCCATTGTTCTGAATTCATTATCATCTCCCTTTTTACTCTCTACCACCTGTATACATTTTTTTATTTGAAGCAGACAACTTTAGAACAGTTTTGTTAACATGCGAAAAACCTTTCGGGTCTGCTGTTGTGATATGTGAACAGATTGAAAAAGCATCATGCCAAAAGGAGAAATTGCTTGTGTCAAGCAATTTCTCTTTTTGCCACAATGCTTTTTGAAAGTCGTCTGCTTCAAGTAAAAAAAGATGTCATCTACAGGTGGTAAAGAGTTAAAAGGAGCAGAGGGCTCAATAACCTTGTGTTTAATGTACGGATTTGAAATCATATTGCTCTACTCTCAGTTTCCTTATACCTATTTATTGATTTGTGTATGTCTGGCAGAATGCTAATGGTTTTGAGAAGGTCATGGGCCATCATACATCGAGTGCGAGGTTGAAATCTTGCTATAGTGGTTATGGTGGTGGTCCTACTGTTACCTCTGGTTTCATGGGAGTGTCCTTAGGCAAGACACTTAAGTGCCCTAGCCTAGTACTGGTTAATCTAGGCATGGGGTAACAACTGAAAATTGTTGATAAGGTGTTGAACTCTTCATATATACAAACAAATATTTTTCTGGAGCAATGGCGAGTGAAAATGCTTGTATAAGATACATATAAGTGTCATGGAGAGTACATGAAATAACATAACAAGATGAATACATGATGGCTTACTCAAATGAAATGTTATCTTGACGGATAAATTATCCTCCCCCATATTTCCTTGACTGTAGAAGACCGAGAAACGTCTGTTACAAAAAGATAAGATGCTCATTGTGAGCAATGTAACACATTTGTTTCAGTGGTGTCTACACATTACAACACAAAATTGTACTTGTTCATGATGCTTTTTTGTTGTCTGCTGTTTTTCATTTTTTTTTTTTTTTGGGGAAAATTGAATCGATTACAAATATTTTAAGAAATGATTTCTGTCTTACAGCAATACAGCTAGATAGACTGTTTGATATGTTAATGAACCAGGAAACAGGATTAAATGCAGTAAATTATATCCATGATCAATTCCTTGTTTGACATTTTTATTCTTTTTTGTGAATGTTTCTCTATATAAAATATGATTTACTATGATCTTAGTACTTATTGTTTATATCCCTGCCCAACCCCGCACTCTCCAAAAGAGACTTTTAACCCTTAGAATGCTGGGTACTTATCAAAAAATAGATTTTGTGTCATCTGATTTCCAAAGCCTTAAATATCCGCCTAATTTTGATGGGGAAAGGTAAACAGAGTAGCAAACAGGTTAGATTATAGGCCAGTAGCCAATTTACTTGGCGACTGGCCTGTGATCTAACCTGTTTGCATAAGCATGACATCGGTTCCAGCACTATAAGGGTTAATGAATGTTTTATTGGTGTCTTTTAGAAAAATAAAAAAACAGTTACATGTATTATAGATATAGCTTCCAGTGCCATTCACTAGTACAGGGATACAGTGATGGGAAAATAGTTTTTCAAATGGACACGTCACAGTTTTTCACAGTAAACCAACTGGCTTCTAAAAGCTTTACCAAAAGCCAAATTTACGAATGTCCCAAATTGAAAGAGTTTGCAGATGACATTTCAATTTGTGATGGAATTGAAAAACAATCTTCTGATAGGGCAGAAAGCTTTTTGGGTTAATGAGAAATTGTTTGTTAAGAGCAATTTCTGCTTTTCCCACAATGTTTTCCAGAGTCGTCTGCACCAAACTGTTCAAATGCTGTTTTTTTTTTGTGGTAATGGGTTAAAGGAACCTTACCTTCGTCTATTCCCGCCACTGTGTCTTCTTGACTGTTGTTTTAAACTTTCCAACCTTCCATATGAAGTGAAGTGAAATACGGGGACTAAGTGATTATACAATGTTTAGGGTGACGGTCGGTTCGGTAAATGACTAGTTCGGTAAAAGGGTCAACAAGAGTAAAAGGTCTGAGTGGTTCTGTCAAAACCTATACTATTGTTAAAGAAATTGTACTTAGTGTATGAAATGTATTTATTTTAGATCTTAATTTTGAAATTCCTCCTTTAAACAACTAGTTCGATTGTTTTAATACTTAGGGTGAGAAACGACTACTTTAATTGATTAATTTAAGTGTTTGCATTATAAAACGAACTGCACAGATTTTATTTTAATCAAATCAGAGACATAGTCTCTGATCAAAATAGTTTACACTTGATTTATATGGGATTAAACTGATTTTCACACCAATTAACCTGTTGTTCTGTCAACCTGTTGTTCTGTCTAGTATAGGTTTTTACCGAACCAGCCAGACCCTTTACTATAGTTTAATTTTTTACCAAACTAGTCATTTACCGAACTGACCTCTTATCAATGTTAATATACGATTGCATTTCACAAACCACCCGATAATAACTAATTTCATGTGGTCCAGAAATAATGAAAATTTTGCATTAGTTAAAATCTCCCATCAGAAAACAAATGGCAATTTTCATCACTTATTTTGTCAAACTATTTTCCATCAGTTAAAGCCGGATTTCAACCAGACATCACACTATATTTTACAAGGCGGTGACTGCTTTCACATTGATACGTAAGTGATAAGGGAATGAATATATGTCAGTTGCATGTGACACTAAATAGATTTAAGCAAGCGAATAGAAACTGAAAATTGACAAGAAGAAAGATTGAAAAGGGAGATAACTGTAGTAACACTAATGTCGCAGTCATGTCACGGTTGTCTCGCTTTGTTCTGACGTCACGCTCATTTTCCTATCGATCTCCGCCATTTTCGGTAAGCGTGCTCAATTTGTTTTCCTCTATCTCTGCTTCAAACGTGAAAAGTTCTGCTTGCTACTTGTAGTTATCTTTGCATATATGTCTTATGTATTTCAAGTTATCATAAAGATGCATTTTATTGTCCATGTCTTCAGTAATTGAGCAAAACACTTATCGGTGTTTCCTAATATTTTATGAAAATTAGTGGGTGGGGGTGGCGGCTTTCTTTGTTGATAAAAACTGACCGAAATACAGAGCGAACCCCTTATCATTTTACTATTTTCATTTGTCAAATGATTATCTAACAATACGAATGTTCGATTAACAACCTCTGAGAGGTCATGTATTATGGAAACAAATGGTCAATGAAATGTTTGCGTAGAGGGCCATGTTATTTGGCCCTTGTCATTTCTCAACCTTGCAAGAATCAATACATGTGTGACAAAAATAGGGTTTATGTATAAATACTACTTCTACAGTTTCACTGTAGAAGCCGGCTTTTATGGGTGATTCGGTAGCGTGGTTGGCTTTCTCTCGAAGTTAAGCAACATACTAAGTGGTTAGTACCTGGATGGGTGACCCACGATTGCTTTACTCCGAGAGGGACCCGATACATGTAACAAAATTGGTGGCAGCGGTGGGATTTGGTTTGATAGCACCATCATTCCTGTACCCTTAAATTGTTCGTCAGATGTTCTCGATCCTTGTTTCTGCTATGTAGCAGTGTTTATAGTGGCAATAGTACCTTCTTGAAATGTAAAAAAGTCGGTAACTGCCCATGTATGTCTTTGTGACATTTGTGACTTCGGGACGAAGTCAAGAGAAAGGTGGGAGAAATGTGACGGTGATAGGGTTTATATGTGTATAAATACTACTTCTACAGTCTCGCTGTAGAAGCCGGCTTTTATGGGTGATTCGGTAGAGTGGTTGGCTTTCTCTCTGAGTAAAGCAACATACTAAGTGGTTAGTACCTGGATGGGTGACCCACGTCCGCTTTACTCCGAGAGGGACCTGATACACGTTACACATGTTCCCTGTAACCGTAGCTTTTGTGTACCACTATGCGCTTTGCTTGTGCATTCATGGTCTTAAGCATCAGGAATTACTCGGGGAGAATCAAATGCAAATTTCCTACCTCGACTGTTGTTGGGCAACCGTGACATGGCCTTACGCAAAGCATCGTTCCAAGTCTTTGAAATAAAATGTAATCTATCTATAGATCTTCCACTTAGTGGCTTGATTATAAAACTTTATACCCTGTATTCTGCCTTTCAGTGGAAGTAGTTGCCAGGGCTTTTGTTCTTTAAATCAGACAGAGGCCTATAATGTTGAGCATTTTGATTTGAAATAATGGACAATGTTTACTAAAGCGTCATGAGGTTGCTACGGTACATTCAACCTATCAGAGATCTTGTTTCAGCTATCCTTCGCAGCAGAAGGTTTACTGCAGCAGGAACATAGATACAATTAACCAATCTGAGAATTAAGTGTGGAGGACGGTAGTTCAGGGGTAGAGTGTCAGCCTCAGGACATGAGGGTCGTTGGTTTGAATCCCTGGAGTGGCTGGATCTGTCTTGCAATCTTTCATTAATTTCCATTGGCCGGGAGTACTGGGTATGTATCCAGGAAGCAGAATAGAGAGTGATTTATCTAAGTTGTATGAACTATTTTCACAATTGATGTAAAATGAATAAGTTTAAACTAACTAAGTCTTGTTGTTTCCAATAGCAACAAGGGCTTTTTCTTGTTATATATATGAGGGGCCCTTAGAAGGTTACATTGGAAGTTTCTGTAAAATCATGCATTTTTTCCAAAATTTCAAAGTCACAAACCTTATGGTTTCCAGATTCAGCAATTTCATTGATGAAGTTTTCCCAAAATAAAAAGGCTTCTTCCCAATTTGACGGGAAAAAAATGCCCTGTATTAAGGCCAGTGATAATTTTTTTCCCAAAAAATCTCATAAAATTTCCTGAAAATCGTTACTTTCATTCATTTTAATCATTTTTCTATAGAAAAACCCATTGATTTCTAAGTTTTGGGGACATGGGTGAAAGTATTCAGGATTATTCCTGATTTTCAAGTTTTTGAGACTTTGTCCAAATATAAAGCTATAGCAAACATGCCTTTTCAGGATAATGAACTACAGATTTCAGGGTTTTGATTTTTTTCAACTTTCACCCATGTGGGGAAAAAACCCATTGATTTAATTTAGAAAAAAATCACTGTAAAGGCATTTGGATGAAAACAGACAATTGATTTTTGCCACCTTGGCTTCTGTCTATGATTTTCATGGTCATTGGGATAATATACCGGTTGTAAAGTCAACATCATTGACAAAAACTGCTTTATGGTAGAAAAGTATTTGTATACAAATAAACATCAAGAGACATTCATTAACACTGAAAGCGTCCCACTGACATCAGATCTGCTTGTTCATGTACCTCTTATTATGCCTGCTTTTAGCATTTATCGTCTATGATTCTATTTGAAACATTAATCCATGATTGCCACTGATTGTTGTTTGAACCTGAAGTATTGAGTCTTGATTAAAGCCCCCATATAATTACTGATTAAACTCCTTATTTATTGTATTATGTATTTAACATTGTGACTGAGCATTGTTTATGATGTATTTATTACTTTATGTTTTATGTACAGCTATCTTCACGTTCTAGACATCGTTTATTTTTATGAAGAAAGAAATTTATTATCATCTTACATATATACAGGTAATTATTCTTATTGAATTATTATTTTAATTTATTTATTTTTTACTGGTATTTGATTTATCCATACTGTATTTCATTTATTTTGTGTGATAAATGGTAAATAATGATTATGTGGCGTCAAGAAATCCTTTTTAACCCAACATTCAGTTTAGACAATTCATATGTTGGTATCTTGTCACAAACAATTTCCCTTTAGGTTTCTGTGATAAGGTGGTGGACTTGGGTATTGAGGGTTTAAGCTAAGCTAGTAGCACTGGTCTTGTTGGAGTGTCCTTTGGCAAGACACTTCAGAGCCCTTACCTAGTACTTAAAATGGAACCAAGGAAAGCCTGGCAATACCTGGTTTAACCCCATACAAGATAAAAAACAAATAAAACAATCCATTTACAAATGAATGTGCTTCATGTTTGAATTAATAATTTATCTGAGTGGTTTTGATACACACCCAATTAACTGATCTAATGATAGGTACCAACAACACAGGATTCAGCTATTTTGTTACTTTTATCATGTAAAATATTTGTAGTTAATTGAGCCTTGAGTTATTAAGTGTGAAATATTACAGAAATAATGTTGAATAGTTTAAATGGAGCTATTGGAATCACATATATTGTTTTGGGTATACTAATTATTAATTTTGCCTTTTACAGCCAAGGTTAAGAGAGGCAGTTTTCACTAGCTAGAGGTGCCTGACCTATCCCCCCATATTGGTAAGTGAAACAGACATGGATGCATTTGGGGGACTGAAGAATGGAGAGAACTTCATCCATGTCAGTAGAACAAACTTGATAGTGAATTATCTACCACAGCATTTGACGGATGAGGAGTTTGTCAGTTTGTTCAGTACTTACGGAGAACTCAAGTCATGTAAGATCTGCCGAAATAAAGCCACCAATTACAGCTACGGATTTGGTTTTGCTGATTTCATCGACCCAGACGATGCTTTGCGGGCGCAGAAAGACTTGAATGGGCTGCAGTTGGCACATAAACGAATAAAAGTTGCATTTTCACGTCCTGCAGAGGAATCTGTGAAAGGAGCCAACGTCTATGTTCGAAATCTACCAAAGCAATATGGGGAAGATGAAGTTCAACAAATATTTAGTCCTTTCGGTGATATAGTTCATATAAAGATATTACGGGATAACATCACTAAAGAATCAAAAACTGTAGGCTTTGTTTTGTTTGACAAGAAAGAGATGGCAGATGAAGCAATAAAACATTTGAATGGATTTTGCCCACCGGGGGCCAGTGACTGTTTACTTGTAAAGCGACCAGACGAAGAAAAACGAAAAATAAACTCTACAAATGCCAGTCTTCACTTTGCCAAGAACTCTGGCCTGCATAATATACGACCAGATGCATCCATGATGAATTGTCCGTTTACATTATTTGTGTATAATATCGGGACTAACTGCACGGAGGCAGAAGTTTACCGACTTTTCGCACCATATGGTGCCTTGCAAAAGGTTGATTTGATCAAGGATGTGCAATCTAACCTCTGTAAAGGCTATGCCTTTGTAACTTATTATAATCCGCAGTCGGCTGAAATGGCCATTATGAATTTAAATGGCTTTCGATATTATGGTAGACAATTGCAAGTTCGATTTAAAAAGTGACAATAATTTATATTTATTTATGAGTGTGTTGTGCTTCTTTCTAAAATACCTACTTAAAAGTTTATAAAATTTTTCATTAATTTCACATTATTAAATGTTGTACCATTTAAAAATAGCTTTAAGCTCTGACAACTTGGTTAAATATGTGTTCTTGGGGCAGGCGGGCGGGGATGAGGGGGTGTGTGCTTCAAAAAGCAGTGATAGAAAAAGACCGTTTCTCCATTTCTTACAATATTTCTATCTAAACAAAGGAATTTCTCTTTGTAATATTAGATTCGGTGAAAGGGTGCTATTTCTTACAATTTGATATAAAGTTTTTCCATTTTGGTAAAAGGTTTACAAGTATTTATGCACACAGCTGTTACACATTCATGAATCACATGTCGACAACTTTGTAGCGCAGCCATTCTTATATGATTTCATGATACAAAAAAGATTTCAAGCTGTGAATCAATTTAAGAAGAAAACTTAAAAAACATTTCAGAATTTATTTGGTTTTGTTTCAAAGAAAAAAATTCATTTTGTATGCTCATGTCTTTTTATCTCAATTATTTCAGTAGATTTAGTATAGTTATCTTTTGAAAATACATTTTATTCAATTCCTATGGAGTGATGGGTGAATGAAACATTTCATTTTTATAAGAAAACTTCAAAATTGTGAAAACAAGTAAAATGATCAATTTTCTTTAAAGTTCCCGGACGTCGTACAAAAGAAATATATGTAAAATGTGGATTTGGTATTCAGTTATTCTCCAAACAAATATTCATAGAAATAAAGTAACCAAAATCACTCTATAAATGTAGATAATGACGGAAAACCCCATGGGATTGCTAAATGGGTGATTCATCCACTGCATGGTAATTAGTTACCCATGTACCCTCTTGTTCTTTCCGTGTAAGTTCTACATGGCAAACTGTGTGTTATTCCGGCTAGTTCGATGTAAACACTTCAGTGCAAGAACGTGAATGTTTGCTTTCAGAGTGTATTCTGAGTATCATGGCCCAGGTGTCTATAGCTTGACATATATGCGAGCTTTATCCAGGTTATGTAGCCTTGTCACCGGATGTGTATTAGATATATAAGAAATATGCCCAAGTTAGCTAGTATTTAGTTGTTTTCTCTGCTGAAATATTAGATAGATGTGTATTCATTTACTCTTGTAAGTTCCGAAAAAATAATATTTTGACGTCCGGGAAATTAAAGGAATAATTGAAGGGTTTCAATTCAAAACTAGTACATTTGTAGGTTACTTTGCATATATCTCACATATTGAAGTTGAAAGTATTTCCCATTTTTCAAGATATTTTCTACAATTTGCTTTTGATGTTATTGATTAACATAAAGTCTTTGTACCTAACACCTTTCGAACATTAATTTCAAACCTACTAAAGGAAGATGTCTTAAATGAATAACAAATTTGCATCTGTAATTTTCCTAAGAAGATATTATTCCAGGGTTCAGTGCAAGACTTTAAGAAAGTCAAAAATGTGAAACACTTCAGTCTTGCACTGAACACTAATATAGTGACCAAATATAATATTGCTTTTTAAGAGGGATTTCTCATTTTGTCACCAAAGTTTACCTGTACAGAATTTTTAAAAGAGCCCATGAATATAGTAATAGGTTTATAGAATTTGGTAGAAGTGATGCAATTGGACACTCATGCACTGACCTGTTCAAGAACCCAGCGTGTGTTGAACAAGGGCCATTACAGACCAGTGATTGAGACACCAAGTTTGTTTCTACATAATTTGTATTATTTTTTTTCTTTTTTCCCTTTTCTAGTGTGATTTTGGTGGCCATTTTTTTACTACTAAAGAATTGTGTGGAGACAATTTTTTTACTAGACAAGTTTTTTGTCCTTTGACTGGATCCAGACGTATATAACCTTTGAAGGTAACTTTTTTTTTTACTGCTATAGATACATTAGGTCCATTTCTTGAAACAGGCAACATTTTGAGAGTGATGCTTAATCTAGATTGGCTCACAATGTTTGATGGGAACATTCTCACTTTGGAATCTAACATCCAGATACAGAACTTGGCTGCCCTCTTTCTAAACAGGGATCACTCTAGGAATAAATATTTATTGAAAATATATTTTTTAGTGTTTTAACACTCGACAGAGAAACCACATCAAAGACTGACCGATTTGGACATGCACACCTGTCGACTGCAATCTCTCTGCCAAATGTTAGATGCAAAGCTGTGATAACGCACTGGTTATCATATACCACTAGAACTGAAAAGTCATGGGGGTTACACAATGTGGCTATCATAAGCAAAAGTAGGTGGAAAAAAGTAAAGATACCTGGGGCAGCCATTTCATTTTGACATTGGATTGTAAAAATTGGTCACATGATTCCCATGTCTGTCTTCCCAGATGCAGAATTTGAATAGGGTTGCAAGTTATGTTTGAAAAGCGCCTGGAAGTGTTTAACCCTTTACCAAATGCCAAATTTTTTAAGCTCCCCAATTGAATGAGTTTGCAAAAATTTCAAAATGAGATGAAATTGAAAAATAACCTTCTTATAGGGTAGAAAACATTGTTGGAAAAGGAGAGATTAACGAGCAATTCCTCCTTTTCCCTCAATGTTTTCCAGAGTCGTCTGCAAGTAACTGTTCAAATGTTGTTATTGTTTGGTAATGGGTTAACACTTTTATTAATGAAGACAATTAATTCCAAATGTAGAATAACTTGAACTAATTATGGCAAAGGGAAAGTCTGTCAGTTCAGCAGAATTTACAATTATCAAAATGATTTCAATGCTCATCAAATTTCAGTAAGAATCAGTTTTTTTATAGATCTTCGATTAATTATCTCTTGTTGCCTTGATAATTTTTATACTTGATGACTGTGATAACCAGCTTTAAATTGATGGTTCAATGCAATACTACTGCCAGTGCTTTACAATTGTGAAGGACTTGCTTTACTCTTGCATTGAAGCCTTGAGATATCGTCTTTTGGAGCAAGTTACCCCAAACAGAGACACCCAAGACCCGGTTTTGCTATGTAATTCTTTAAAGATGTTTCTTCTTTTTTTTTTTCTTTAGACTTGGGAGGATTTTTTTTCAACAATTTCTGCATTTTTTAACAAAAAGAAAGGATCACAGGTAACTTAAACATTTTTTTTTTATTTTTTCCCCCTTTCGGGCACTGGATTATGAGTTCATCTGTTTTATTAATACAAGATTTTATACATAAACGCATTCCTACAAGTAATGATTAATTATTTACAACCCTTAATTGTTCACTGATGTATCATAATTATGAATCCTCTCTTGTCATCCAATAAAGGACCATGAAAGAAAAATTTAATTTGACTACAATCTAAATGTTTTCTTATTTGATTTTTTGTTGTTGTATATCTTCTTTTTCTAAAGCCTTGTGTTGTAGAAAGTTTCATTTCATATAAAAGAGTTCAAATTCCAGGAAATTTCATTACTTAGAATTGGAAGTAAAGTACAGGGAAAACAAGGTTAAGTCCCATCTTGAAAATGATATGTTGGTTTTAAAATGAAACTTGTGTTTCAATTGTTCTAAAACAATTTACCAGTACCTCTTGTCTTTCCTATTTCAGTCCCCAGTCAAATGAAATAGAGATTAAAAAAAATAAATAAACTAGATAAGAAATTTATTTATTTTTTTCAAAGTTCTTTACATAAAAGATAAGCAGCTGCACACAATCTTTTATTTTGTAAGGTTAACTGTCATCCTTCTCGAAACACTAATTGGAGGAAATGCACTACTGTTAAGGAGATTGAGGGTATAATAGGGTATATAGATAGTCATGCTGTGCTGCGTTGCCCAGTAGTCAAGGTGGCAAGCCTGGGGTCCTGGGTTCCAGTCCCACTGACACCTCTGGTTTTGAGGCAGTGGCTTTTGGCAAATCATTTCATAGCCCTAGTACAAGTGGGTCCAGGAAAGTTACATAACCCCATACAAACACATTGTGCTGACTTCCTAAGTACAATAGAAATACTATGAAGGAAAAAAAACATTATAAATCCACTGTCAATTACCAAGCTTCGTTCTTTTTAAGTACTGTCAAGGCGTAACCCATATTATTCTTGACCACTTATAAGGCACCCAAATGTTGGCATTTGGTAAAGGGTTAAACCAGTCCTTGGTCTTAAAAAGTAACAATGTCATGTTCTGGTTTGTATTCTAGGAAGGAAACTTGATAAATAAAAGATTGTTAAGAGCAGCATTAAAAACAATATGCCAGTTTAGAAATGACACTCAAATTGCCTCAAAAGTAAAGGTCAACTTGGAAAATATTCATTTTATCAGATTTAAAACCCTTCTCCTCAGTAAGAGTTTGTGGCTGGTTCAAATTGTTAAGAGCAGGTATCATAACATAAGAAAAAAATATCTTTAGTTTACAATTTAGTGATATGAGATTAAATTAAAGTTACAACAGGAAAAACGGCTTGCTGTTAAAAAAATCTCGTCCTGATATCATTTTTGTTCTGGTTTTCTTTACTTCAAATTATATCTTTTTATCAAACTTGAAGACTCATGATTATTTATTTTGGAAGTTTCTCTTTAGCTTTGGTCTGTAGCGTACCTTTTGATTATACTGTAGAGTGTTGTGGTAATGATTGCGGCAAACTTCTTTATTTGTGTTTACTTGATTTGTTGGAACTTGAATCATTTGAGCTGTAGGTTTTGGTTTGGTTTATATTTTCTTTGCATTGAAGTTATGGTAACTTTCTTAAGGTGAATTTTGGTCGAGCAGAAAGAACCAGTCTGTTCCCCTGTTTGCACTAGGTTTTAAGACTATCTATTCCCTTGTCTGTATTTTGAGCAATGAACCAGAAATCCCATGGGCCCCTCTCCGGGTGGGTTCAAATCTCGGTGACATCATTAGGATTTTCATGAGAGGTAAGCTCCCGACTGACTTTAGAAAAGCCGTTGGTTCTACCTTGCTTGACCAGCCGGTATGGGCTGTTGAGTAAGAGGTCTTACCTCAGTATTTTGTGTCTGACATTGTAACATAACTGAAATACTGTTGACAAGATATAAAACCCATATAAACTTCATTGGTTCAGTGCAACACTATAGTAAGTGCTTCATGTTTATGAAGCACTTGGTATAGTCTTGCACTAAACCCTCGACTTGTACTCAGTTTTATAACACTCATAACAAATGACACAATATAATGTATGAAAAATAACATTTCTTTGAGGTGTTTGTAAGGGATAATTTTATGTTACAAGAAAGCAGTTGTTTTGTAAAAAGGACTTCTTGGATGTTCTGCAGTAGGTGTGTTAAAATGGACTCTATGTGAGTGTAAAATATGAGGCTATGGTTAGTTCTTCAGGTTTGTGAAGGATTTGCTATAGACTTGCATTGAACTCTCAATAATTTGATATCCGAAATGAACAAAAGTATTATTCTAGAGCTTTTTATGTTGCATTGCCATTGCATCACTGGTTTCATTAAAGGTCAAGTTTGAATCACAGTGGAGGCTTTTGTATTTTCATGAAAGGTAGTCTCTCTTTTGATGGATGGTTAGGATGGTTATAATCGACTTAATAAGCCAATATGGGTAGTCATATTTGGATCTTCTTCCATCAGTATGAACCAGGCATTATGACTGAAATGCTGTTGAAAATATAACAACAAATATAAATCAATATTTATATAATCTGAAAGCAGTGCCCTTTAACACAAGTCATGTTCTTGGTAGCAAGGAAACAAAAAGCGTTGATATGACATGCAAAATTATAAAAAATATCTTGCTAGTTCAATTCAAACTATTTTTTTTTTAGCATCAATTATGAAATAAGTTCTAACAACATAGATATATTGCTCTAGATTCTTCTTCCTGGATACATAACCAGTACCTTCGCTAAATGCAGATTAATGAAAGGTTGCTTGGCAGATCCCCCTCCCATTGGATTCAAATTTGTTCAAATAAGGTTAATTGACCTAAAACCATGCTTTCGTGTCATTGTTCAAACATGCCAGCAGCAGAAGACCTTTGCGTTCAAAATGATTGTGTAAAAAAATTCATGAATCGGAGAATAACCTGTAAGAAATAGAGCACACAAAAAGCAGTTCATTGGCGCTAGACAAAGTAGAATCCTTTTTCTGTACAGGACAGAATACTCACACATCAGCTGTGATACTCGCACATCAGCTGTGATACTCACACATCAGCTGTGATACTCGCACATCAGCTGTGATTATGTCTGCCTATCATAACAATGTATGAATGGTGTAAAAATTAAAATCATGATTTCTCGAAATTCATTTCACTGGTGATATTTAATGAAGGTTTATTTATTATTTTTTCAAATTGAAGTATGATTACATATGAAACTTTAGGACAAGTATTTTGAGAGTTCAATGCAAGACTTTAGCAAGTCCTGCATTTCTGTGAAGTATTTGCTATAGTCTTACACTGAACTACCTAATTTGCAGCTCCTTTTATCCATGAAGTGCCCAAAAAAAGGTATTGATGCTGCAATTAACAGTAAATAATCCATTTGAGACTCGTTTTATACATTTTTTTGTGTATTTTTTTTCTTTTTCTTTTTCTTGCAATCTCATCAGAAATCCAAGTCAACCAAGATGAATGAAAATCGCACAAACCTGATCATTAATTACCTCCCGCAGACGTACACCGACGATGAAATGTACACGCTCTTTGGAACGTACGGGACTATCCAGAGCTGTAAGATATGTAGGGACAAAAACACCGGATACAGTTACGGGTTTGGGTTTGTCGAGTATACTAGCCCAGAGATGGCCCAAAGTGCAATACAGGCTCTGAATGGTTACGAGTTGGATAAAAAGAGAATAAAGGTTGCCCTTGCCAGGCCTCCTGGTGAAAATACTAAAGGGGCCAACTTGTATGTCAGTAATCTGCCCTTGGATTACGATGATCAGAGTGTTCGAGGGATCTTTGAGCATTACGGTCCGATAGTTCAAACACGAGTCTTGGTGGATAACACCACTCAGAGGTCGAAAGGCGTGGGATTTGTTCTCTTTGAGAAGAAGTGTGATGCAGAAATGGCGATGGCCGAGATGAATGGTCATGTTCCACCCAACGGTAATCAGCCTCTCACTGTCAAATTTGCCGACGATAATGCCAAGAAGGTGCGCCCGCCTGCAGGTGCCCTTAGAGGTGGAATGGGTTACTCTTTCGGGGATTACAACACGGGTTACTCCATGCGTGGTGGGGCTCGGGGTTCCCCGCGGGGCGGTCCCATTAGGGGCCCAAGCTCCAGAATGAGGTATAACCCGATGAGCGTAGGGGGTGGGGGCCAAAATGGGTATGGGTCGTACGGAGGGGGTTACTCGGGTGGGTATGCCCCCAGGGGCAGGGGTATGGGGGCTCATTCAGTTCATGCGCCCGTCAGTCAAGACCCGTACGGGGCTGGGGATTATGATGATGGAGGGGTTATTCTGTTTGTTTATAATATCGGAAATGATGCGACGGAGGCTGACCTGTGGAATCTGTTTTCACCGTATGGTACCATCAAAAAGGTGAATGTTATTTGGGATCACCAACAGAATAAATGTAAGGGATTTGGGTTTGTCACTATGAGTACTCTAGAAGAGGCCAACTATGCAATCGAGTACCTTAATGGGTTCTATTACAAAACTGCACCACTTCAGGTGTCCCTGAAGAGTGACAAAAAATAAACTGTATTTTGGGAGTGTTGAGGCAGAATTTCTTGGGCTAATTTCATGAGTCACCTATGTCCGGATAAGAGGTTTTGGGAAATCCCATCATAACTTTACTTGGTATACAGGAGTTCAATTGAGTAGAGAGGATGTATGAAAAGGAGTTATCTTTTTAACCCTTAGAACACTGGGCAATTCTCTAAAAAAATAATAGATTTTTATGTTGTCTGCCAAAACCTTAAATATCTTCTTTGATGAGGAAATATACTCAGAGTAGCAAACAGGTTAGAACAAGGGCCAGTCCCCATTTTAAGTTGATTCCAGCACTTAAAAGGTTAAATCACATTTTTGTCCTGTTCCAGCATAAAATTGTACTCTAGTATTAATCACGGTGTAATGTTTCATGAAACCCACAGCAGACATGTTGTGCAAGAAACATTGTAAGAGAAGATATTGCACGATAAAAACATTTTCTCCTTTTGTTACCATGATTTCTTCACAAATATCTTGAAATAGTTCATACTACAATTGTTGTCAGATTTCATATTTCAATTAGTCACAAAATTGTATGTGTGAGGCTTTTGGTTCGAGTCTAAAGTGGCTTTCCAAAATTGCTGAAATCTGATTCCTAGGATTTTGATTACTATTATAAAGTTTTCACCCTAATGGGGTTTGTTGGTTGAATAAGGGATGTGGGTAATTACAGCAAAATGTCACTCCACTTGTCTGGACATGAGTTGACTCATGTTAACATTAGCCTGTGCAGTATTGTAATACTTTTTTATTTCTATTTTCTTGGATAGATTTGAAGACAGATTTTTCCCTTATGACCAATTTAGAATTTTAATAATTAGGACAAGAAGCTAAACATTTTTGCATACATCATTTTGATTTGTTTTAAATCAAAATGCGATAGAAAGACATTCCTTTGAAAGCATAGAAATAGTAGTTGTAACATTGGATTTAATGCATGAGATGTATGCATTTAAACAATGTTCTCAAAGCTTTTAACATAAAAAGCACAGGAATATTTTGTTAAGAATAGTTAGGGTTTTGAATTAAACTTATCTTCTCAATACGATCAAAATAAAAGTTTTTTGGGTCATTTTTGAAAGATGGATTGAAATATTGAGATTTCAGTGCAATACTTCAGTAAGTACTTCATTAATATTAAGCACTTAATTAATGAAGCATGTATTATAGGATTCTGCTGGACATTCAATATATGGTCTTGTTGAAAAGGTAGTGTTTTGTTATCTCTTACTGAGCAGTGTGGGTTAAAATGGGATCATTTTCATAGACAAATCAGCATTTTTATGTTTTGTATCTCTTGTATTTGGTGACATTATGATGTTGGAAACATATTGGTTTCTACAAGTCTGCATGTTTCAACACAAATAGATGAGTTAGAAATTATTTGTTTGATATTTACATTGTGGATTGGACAATGAATTACACAGAAGCCAAATCCTGCTCCAATGCATGTTAGGTTTTTTACCAACATGAGGTTTCAGTGCAAGATTGTAGAAAGTCTGTCCCTTTCCAATGGACTTGCTTTTGTCTTACACTGACCCTTGAATACAAGAATTGAAATGCAATTTTCATGTGCACATATAGGATTTTTATACACATATTCATTGGTTGAACATTAATGAATATTCATCTCATGTACACATTTTCATTAATTTTTGTTAAATAGGAATGAATATTCTTTTTAAGAATTTTTACATATGGTAAATTATCAAGCAGTCAGAGGTTTCGATGAAATACTGTACTTATTGCTTTATATTTGTGAAGGACTTAGAATGGACTTGTATTGAACCATCAAATATATTATCAAGGTTTTTTTTTGTTGATGCATAATTGATAATTTTTTTTTTGTATTTTCTTTTTTTCTCAGACTTTTTGTTAAATGATGAAATACTGCTAGCTCTTGTACATGGTTGTTTGACATAAAACAAACAAGGAAGAAATAACTAATTGCTGGAGGTTTATTAAAATGATGCAATAACTTCCATTTCATTTTAAACTATTAAGTGAATATTTCCTTTGATGATGGGTAGAAGAAGCAACTTGGTTGGAGAGCATTAATTTGAATGCCCTTTTGTGACAGTGAAGAAACTGATAAACTCTTTTTTTTTTCATCACAATTGTTTGTCAGTTATCTGTAGGTTCAATATTACCAGTAGATATTGAAAAATTGGTTTAAGGACAATAATGTATAAGAGCAATAGTGTACCACATTTGTTACCATTTTCACTGTAGAGAAAAGTTGTCCCATGTTATCATTCACAACAAATTTGAATGATCTTATTTGTGTAATAATGCCATATCACACAAACATTTTGTTATTGTTTCTTTTTTTCATTTCATAGAGTGAGAAATAAACCATGTTTTCATATGACTGTAAATAAACATTTGAGACTTGAGTAATTGAGTTTTCTTTTTTTTTTATTCCTATATTGTTTGTGGTTATGTGTATTGTATTTGAAAATATTGTATTCTGTCGGACTTAAGAAATTCTGATGGCTTACCTAGTTTGATGATTCAAGCTCAATGGCCATGGCCTATTGGTTAGAACAGATCTCAAAATCACATGGCCCCTTACCGCTCGACAGCATATAGACTTTCATGAGAAGGTAGTCTCCCAACTGACTTCTTGGAATGCTGATGATTCCACCATACTTGAACAGCCTTTATTGGCAGTGCAACATTTCTGAAATAAATGTTGGAGCAATGTAAAACCGCAAACAAATAAAATGTGAGGAAAAACTAGAGATTCTATAGGTTCACTGATCACCTGTCCAGTATTTGACTGAAATACTTTTGAAAGCTTCAGCCTTGTCATTCATTAAATAGTCTTAAGTAGCTTTGCAAATATTTGATGCATTTAAATGACATCATTATATTATGGGAAAACCATGATGAGTCCACATGAAGGAGGTCTGACACTTCTAGCTGTGTAATGTCTGCTGTTAGTTCCTATTCGGACGCTCCACAAATTCCCATATTGGGGAGTGAGTTAACAATAATTGTTCAGTCCATGTAATACACCATCCCCTACACAGTAATCTCCCTTTTCGTTCAGTAAGGAGATTACTCATTCGGAACACGTTGGCCATTTCTTAAAATAAAAGTATATCTACCGACTTGTGACGGTGATTGCTGAGTCGATATGATTGGGAGATTACTATGAGTAGCAAGTGATCTTTTCCAGAGTTTGGTTATACAGTAGATGGAGCTCAGAGTTCTCAATAAGAACAGGCTGCAGACCAAAAGAATTTAGTTTAAATTATGTTTTGGCCGGTTCAAATTTGTGGGGATGTTATGAACTCCCATTGACCTTCCCTCCATGTGGCCTGCTCAGATTTGGTTTTGGCCTGCTCAACCAATTCTTATTGAGAACACTGGGAGCTTGTATATGATTAAAATTCTAATGGCTGCTGAGTTTATATCGCCCTGAATCCAAATATTAATCAGATTCTAGAATGATAAAGGGCCTTACAGTTAAAGAACTGAACTTGAAATAGCAAGCCTCCTGTACGCGATGGTTCAATTCACAGTACAAATGGATCTGAGTTTTCATTAGAGCTAGTCAAGCCATGAGGCCGAATAATGGAAACCCAACTGTTCTATCAGCTTGATTAACCTTGAATGAAAGCAGGGGTTACAAAATACTTGTCCGTAAATGGCAAATCTTGGTCTGGGCTTGTACATATAAGGCTTATTTAGTAAGTATTTAGTAAATAGTCACTTGTCTGTTAAGGCTTTTGAACAAGCTGGGTAATACAGACACATGATTTTTCTACCCCTGATTTAAGGTAAGTTTGGGGGTATTCCTCCATCTATAAAAGGTGTCGCAGTATAATTGAAAATTTGTTGATGTAATATTAGGACCCCCCCCCCCCCAAAAAAAAAAGAAAGCCTGAACGAAAGACATACCCCTGATGATACTTAAGTTGGGAGTATTCCTCCAAGATTAGTATTTTAATTTAACTGAACATAAATATGTAATGGAAAACCCAATAAGATGAACGACAGAAGCTAGAATGATAGACATACTAATGTAGACAGAGAACAAGCTCTATATCAAAGCTGTTCACAGATGTGAGGAAATCTGGTTAAATCTTAATTGCTATAAAACATTTCAACATTTGACCTAAATATTTATCATGCAGGGTAGCCATTTGAAGCAAAACTAGTATTAGTTTTAGAGCCTGTGAACAGTGAATTTACAGTCTAACTTGTGTTAAGCAACCACCCTTTTAAGCAGCCAACCTGTCTTAAACAGCCACTACAGAAAGTCCCATTGTTAGATTTATAGTGTACATCAATTTGTGATAAGCAGCCAACCTGTCTTAAACAGCCAATTTACTCTGTCCCATAGGCTGGCCTCTTAACACAAGTTTGACTGTATGTTCTATTAAATTCAAGTCTTCACATATGTGAACAAATACCTTTACCTGTTTCTATCATATATGTACACATTTTAAATAGTTCCCAATTGACTAGTAGATTGATGATGGTTCTACCTGGCTTGACCCACTCCCTCCCCGGCCATATTAGCAATTTATTTTGGGGTCTTTCTCAATTATGAGGCAAACATTGCATTTTCATATAGAGAATAGTTGGTTGGTGTCGTGAATCGGAAATGTTATCGGGCAAGGCTTAGGAATATTATCCGGTGAGCCGAAGGCGAAACGGATAACATTCCGAGGCCGAGCCCGATAACTTTTCCCATTCAAAGACGCCAACTTTCTATTCTATTTTTATCTTGTTACCTTTATGTATTTAAAAAAAACAAGATGTAATATTAAAACCCGAGAAAAAAAGAAAAAAAAAGTAGAGAATGATGTAAATATGACGTCATTTCGTTCTTATGACGTCATGATTCGTCATGTGCATGTGTTACATGGTTAGTGCCGGATATCACAAATGTTATACGGTACCTAGTTATCAATCCCAAAATGGCACTAATGACAGGAAAATTTTTGATCCATGCACTACAGCAGATAAGGGCAATAAGAAATATGACAAAATGGATAAATAGCTTGATCTGTAATAATTAATTTCTCCTTTTGTCATATTGGTTTTGTACAAACTACAAGGTATATGCAGTTACTAAGTAAATGTAACTTTGCCCCTTACCTCACTTTGACAAATGTGGGAAAAAGCTATGAACCACTGTGAATTGCCTATGATCTTTTTGTCACAATCTCTTTCATATCTTTCTTTAATACCTACAGAGCAAAGACTAAGTCCATTCTACCCTTTTAGTAGACTTCATTTTAATGCAAAAGGGTTATATCACAGGCTAGCCGCCAAGTAAATTGGCGGAAATGCCTGTGATCTAACCTGTTAGCTACTCTGAGTATCTTTCCTAATCAAAATTGAGCAGATATTTAAGGTTTTGGAAAGCAGACAACACACAAATCTATTTTTAGAAAGTTACTAAGCTTGAGTGGCTTTTGTAGATAATTTCATTTTTATAAGACAGGTATTTTGATCAAATATAAATTTTATGGTCGCCGACCCCCAACATATCTAGTAAATGTCAAGATGTCAATTCCAATGGATCCAAAAAGACATAAGAATTGGGGTTTATGCAAATTACAAATACTGCTTTGATGCTTACAAGGTTATATTTAATGATTTGCATTCAAGAAAATATCTTGACAGTAAATAACCCCCAATTCCTGGATATGACCAAAGTACCCCAAATTAAATCGGAACTACTCGGGTATTTCCGTGAGCATAAATCCGATGTGTTCAGATTGCTCCAAATTGGCATAAATCAAGGGAAACAACTGAAGTAGCACAGTTAGGAAGATAACCAAATAGTTTGCTGAGAGATGTTTTATTTAAATGTTCTTCTCTTTCCAACTCTTAGATACAAGTCCTGAAAGGTTGTGATCTGTGCGTAACAATCTTCTGATAGGGTAGAAAACTTTGTGGGAAAAGGAAAAATTGCTTATTAAGAGTCTGCAGTTGTCTGCAACAAACTGGTCAAATTTCATTATTGTTTGGTGATGTGTTAATGGAAGACTGTAGTAAGAGCTTCCCATTTGTGAAGAACTTATAATAGACATGATATATGAAAGAAAGGATCAAACCATTTCTATGTAGCTCATCATAATCAGTTTATATTCTACTTATATGTATAGGGTCATGTGTTGCTCAGTGGCCAATTGTTCAAAAAAAATTGTTCATACGGCATTAAACAACATACAAATAATTTACTTATGTGAATATCTTTATTTTAGTAAAGCTTCGACTGGACAACACCTGTGAAGTCTCAAGATGGCTAAAGATATTGGGAACAACCTGGTCATTAACTACCTACCGCAATTCATGACAGACGAAGAGTTCAAAAACATGTTCCTGAGCATTGGCCCGTTGAAATCCTACAAGGTTGTGCGAGACAAAACTACAGGGTTTAGCTACGGCTTCGGATTCGTCGAGTACGAAGAAGAGCGAGACGCGGAGAGAGCGATGAAGGTTTTCGACGGACATCACATGATGGGTAAACGCGTCCGCGTTCAACCCGCGAATAAGCAGGATCAATTGAGCATGGGACATAACCTTTACGTGAAGAACATTCCTAGTAACTACACGGAGACGGAGTTGGATAGAATGTTCGAGTCGTACGGTAAAATCGTAACTTCCAAGGTTCTAATGGACCTCCATACTGGACAATCGAGGAACGTCGGTTTCGTTTTGTTCGATACTAAGGCAATGGCAGAGAAAGCAATAGCCGATCTGAATGGCACAACGCCGGCTGGATTTACACAGTCCCTCGTTTTAAAGTTTGCGGATGAGGGGTCCTCGAAGAAAATGAAATCCTTGCAGACAGTTGTACCACAAATCTCGCCGCAGACGTTCAAACAGCCTTTCATGTCCCCCAACCAGCAAGGTAACGGGTTCAGGTCTCCGTCGCCAACTGGCGGTCCCATGCGCACCCAAAACACCAACAGGTTTCGCTTTAATCCAATCGCCAGGGACAACGGCCCCAATTTCCAAAACAACGCATTCCAGAACCAGTCGCAGAATAATAACTCATTCTTTGGTGCGGGAAACACTGGAAATAACAATTTCGCACAAGGAAACTTTAATGCAATGTCTATGAACAACATGAACATGAACAATAACATGGGCGGAATGAACTCGGGAATGAATTCTGGAATGAACACTGGAATGAACTCTGGAATGGCAAATACACAGAATATCGAAATACCATCAGGATCAGGCCCGTTTTCTCTGTTTGTGTTCAACATCGGCGATGACGCAGAAGAGAGGGAATTATGGGCAATGTTCTCGCCATTTGGCACCGTTCAGAAGTGCACGGTGATGATGGATACGGAGAAGAAGCATTCCAAAGGGTATGGGTTTGTGGACATGGCCAATTCCTTGGAGGCGGTTAATGCTATCAAAAGTTTAAATGGCTTTTTCTACAAGGGCAGGCAACTCAATGTGTCATTCAAGAGTAAGAAGAAAGACTGAGTTATTTTTATGTTCTTTGAATCAAAAGCCAACATATTCATATACACCTGTACATGCATATATCCAATAAATATTGTTATTTCATCACCAGAGAGGCTGAATGAACCATTACCAAACAGTTTGTTGCAGACATCTATGAAAACATAGTGGGAAAAGGAGAAATTGCTCTCAACGAGCAATTTCCCCTTTTCCCTCAATGTTTTCTGCCCTATCAGAAAATAATTTTTTCTATTTGGTCACATTTTGAAATGTCATCAAAAACTCCTTGAATTTAGGATGGTCTAAAATTTGCGTTTGGTAAAGGGTTCAGAAAGATTTGCCTTAAAGCTGTTTGTTCGAAGATGTGAGGAAACTTGAATTATAAAGTAATATTTCTTTAAAACTGTACAGTTGTACTGTCTTATAAGATGTATTGTTTTATGAGACATTATGGTAATAGCTTTTAGTTTGTATTTAAGTATTTTAAACCTGTTTTCAATAAATATCATAATTATGTATTCTGATCCAAAAGCATTCAACAATTTTGAAATCCATTGCATACATACTGCACATCCTTAGATATTTTGACACATTCTAAAGCTATTTTGTGTTCAGTAGCTAGTTTTCGTTAAATATACTCCAATACAAAAATACTGCATTGTTTCAACAACATTTTATTTTGATTTGAAAATTGTCTATTGTGTGTAGAGCACATTTAAACTTACATTTGGCTTCCATTCTAAACAATCATAAATATGAATTATGCGATTGTATGTGTATCTAATGTAACACATTTTGTTTCTAAGAGTCTTCTCAGACGTGGGATTTATGTAAGGTTTGTGGAATGTTTATGCAAATAATGAATCTAATGGGTTGTTATAGAGATCATGTGGGTATATGAATAGACAACACAACTGATCAGTGGAAGTTTCTTTCACTGATGGGATGTGTTTGTGTATTTTAGAGGATTATATGCTTGGTTTTTTACAATATCATCAGATTAAGAACAGTGATCCAGAGAAAGATCATAGGCTTCAGGACTTGAGGGTTGTGAGTTCGAATCCAGTGAGTAGCAATGTCTACTTGGTGATTTTTTATTCATCCACATCTGATGGTAGTACTAGTTATGAATCCATGAAGCAGAATCAAGAGTAATTACAGTCTAACTTGTGTTAAGCAGCCACCCTTTTAAGCAGCCAACCTGCCTTAAACAGCCACTACAGAAAGTCCCATTGTTAGATTTATAGTGTAAATCAATTTGTGTTAAGCAGCCAACCTGTCTTAAACAGCCAATTTACTCTGTCCCATAGGCTGGCCTCTTAACACAAGTTTGACTGTAGTCTTAAAAAGAACTTGTTTCACATATTAGGTAAAATAGTTAAGTTGGTATAAAAAAGTGTTACTTAATCTCTATTATTGGATTGTTTAACTATTTGAATCTCTGTTATAGAAAACTTTCTTTTTGCAATTGAAACAAAAATTAATTTTGTTGTTAGCCATTTTACATTCACTTCATTTAATTTCCATTTTAAGATCTGTAAAACTTTCATACATCAAATGCTTTGGTTTATATATTTTGAGTTTTGAGAAAAATGTTAAACTCAGCAGTCTTCCAATATGTTTTTGCCTGCATCATCAATAACCTTGACTATTACATAACTGTGTGATGATTTGAATCGGCAATTTGCTCATTAACCCTTTTATTTTTAATGTCTCATATTGAAAGAGTTTGCAGTGGACATTTCAAGTTATGATGAAATTGGAAAATATTCTCCTAATATGGGAGCAGATATTATGGGAAACGGAAAAATTGGTCAAATTGGTCGTCACAAGTAATATCTCCTTTTCCCACTAATGTTTTCCAGAGTTGTCTGCAACAAAATGGTTAAATGTGGTTATTGTTTGGTAATGGATTTAAACAACCCTGTCAATTCTTTCTTCATAATAGCACTGTAATCATTAAGTTGGCAGAAAATGCACAATCATGAAATTGTAAATAAATATTACAACTAGACTTGTGTATGGAGTTTTTTGTTCATCTCAATTCATGTGTAAAAATGGTAAAATTATAATTAATTTACCCTTTACTGCCTAAAAGATCAGTAAGAGACTGAGAAGCATCTGCTTCAGAAAACTCTTAAAACCATGGTGACAAATATTTCATATTGCTCCTAACAAGCAATTAATCCCTTTGTGACAATTGTATCTATCAAATACCCTATTGTTCTATGGCTTCTGAGATTTCAACTTGCAGTAGTCCAAAAAATCTTATATGGAAAGTAGATTGAAGGAACAATATTGAAGCCTCCCTCCACTTTGTGGCTGTATCAAATGTACGCCCCTGTGCTAAAAAAACTGGTGAACAGATACATGTATTTAGAGAAAAGATGGTTGGTGTCTTGAATCGAAAATGTTATCAGGCTTGGCATAGGAATATCCAGTGAGTCAACGACGAAACTGATAATATCCGAAGCAGAGTCGGAAAACTTTTCCTATTCAAAGACACTAGCAATCTATTCTATTTATCCTATTACCTTTATGGATTCTCATGAATATTCAAATTGAACCATGAAAAAGGAGATACAAAGGACTATAAACAAGTAGAGAATTCCGTACATATGATGCTGTGACATGCTTATTACATGATTTGTCTTGTGACTGATACATGGTAAGTGATATACATGATATACAGCACCTTATTATCATCATATTGTTTGATCAAAACCATCATACTTGGTCTCAAATCTCAACATAATACAGTGATGTCTCGTTTATCCGAACACGTCCGTCCCCAACAAAATTTCTGGATTACCGAATCATCCGGACTAATGAAGCAGTGCATGTTCTTATACATATTAAGACATAAATGGTCTGTATGCACATGTATACTTATAACCCTTCAGCAAACGCCAAATTGTCGACTGTCCCAAATTGAAAGAGTTTGCAGACGACATTTCAAAACGTGATGAAATTCAAAAATAATCTTTTTGATATGGCAGAAAACATTGTGGGAAAAGGAGAAATTGCTTGTGACGAGCAATTTCTTCTTTACCAACAATGTTTTCAAAAGTTGCCTGCAACAAACTGGTCAAATAATTCCGTTCCCTTACAATTTCGTTCGGATTATCGGGGTCCAGATAAACGAGGCTTCACTGTATATGAGGTTAAACAATGTGTCAACAGTCATTTTACGGTTTTCCTGAGTAATACAGAGTCTTGCTCAAGTCAATCCACCAAGAAAACTTCTATAGATGTACCTCTGGTGAGGATTGAACCTGGAACCACAAGTCACAAGTCCTACACCTTGACCACTAGGGCATACAGGTACCCCTCAAATATCATATCATCATCATATCGTATTTGTGTTTTACATCGATTGTGAAGGAAGCTGAAAGCTTGTTCAAAGCCACTCTCCATGACCGTTTCCTGGATACTAAACCAGTAATCGCGCCGGTTTGTGGGTTAGTCCTGGAAATTTTCACCCCGCCTAAAGGGGATTCGAACCCGGTACATGAGCCCGACGCTCTTCCCCTGCACCAATGTCGCCCAACAAGCACTGCAGTTGCCATTTCTTTTTAAAGGTTTGTTTGATGGCATTGTTTTTTTTATATAACATCAAAAGTTTTAAGTTATTTAGTGATGCGAAGCTCATCAGATGAATTTTGCTTGTTCTTATGGGGTTTTACCCTTAACCAAATGCCAAATTTTCAACTGTCCCAAATTGAAAGAGTTTGCAGGCGACTTTTTAAAAGGTGATGAAATTGTAAAACAATCTTCTTATAGGACAGAAAGCATTGTTGGAAAAGGAGAAATGCAGTTTCTCTTTTCACACACTGTTTTCTAGAATCCATTGCATCAAACTGGTCAAATGTGTTATTGTTTGGAAATGGGTTAAATATCATGCCAATAAATTTTCAGTTATGTAACGGCTTTCATGGATCGACCAGCAAAAGGGTAGGGCTTTGAATTGTCTTGCAAATGAACACTTGCTTTAAACCAGATATGGTGGGGCTAGAACCCCAAACCCCAAAGTTTGAGTCTGTCTCATTAACCACACAATGAACCCTCAACCGAAAAAGAAGATCCCAAACCAAACTTCTTGTAAGAGCTGGGTGGGGGGGGGGTGTGTGTAAACAAACTGAGAAGTCGTAGTTCGTTTCGTTGTTTGTCAGGGCTACAATTCATCAGGTTAAAACTTTTTCCAATTATAGTGTGATGTCTAGCTCATGATTGATCAAGGAAGATGTCTTTTTTTACTCACCATCAGGGCCTGTTATGATGAGAACTATTGGTCTTCCATTAGTCAGCCTGAAAACTCTCTTATTTATTTATATTGGATTTTACAGCGCATGCATTAATTCAGTGATGTCGTGATGCCTGACTCTAAATGATGAAGACCCCATACTCAACTGCCCACAATGGCTGGTCAAGCATGATAGAACCAACTGCACTATAAGTCAGTCGGGGGCTGCCACTCATGAAAATCAAAATGCCGTCACTGGGATTTGATCCCACACAGAGTGGGGCTATGTGATATGAAGTTCTGTACTCTAACCACTAGGCCATGGTGACCCCTGAAGAAAACCTCCTAAAAATTCTAATGTAGCCCTAAGATGATTTAACACTTAGAATGCTGGGTAATTTTTCAAAAAATTAAATTTTTTTGTCGTCTGCTTTCCAAAACCTTAAATATCTGCTTAATTTTGATGAATCAAGATGCTCAGAGTAGCAAACAGCTTAGATCACAGACCAGCCGCCAATTTATTTGGCGGCTGGCATGTGCTCTTAAGTGTTTGCATAAGCATGAAGTTGGTTCCAGCACTTTAGGGTTCAACCCACATGGTGAATAATTTCGAGCTTTCAGTAGACTTATCACTAGGCCAAAGAGGCTGTTGCTTTGTGTTTATAGGAAGACTGGATCCAAATATTATGATGATGTTTTATTGCATTTGGACATCACAAGATCACAAAAAAAGACAATTCTTTTAAATTTTGTACCAAAGTGCCAAAATAAAACCCTCAGTCTAAAATGAATGTTTTTTTTATTGAAAACACCCAAGTTTGTGTGCGAGTGGTCCAAATTGAACAGCTTATTCTCATAAAGAGCTATTATGAAGCACCTTTTGTCATGCAGGCGATTTGAAAAAAATACATAATATACAATAATTATCAAGTAATAATTTATTTCATTTTTTACATAATTTTTACACAAATCAACATGTTGAAGATCACATACATGAAAAGCTTGGAAGTTGATAAGAGAAAAAAGAAATAACAATTATTGCAAAAAATAAAAATTAAGCTCATACGTCAAATCAAATGTGACAAATTCATTTTCTTGGTTGGCGAATTTGATTTTTTAACATTGTTTTCAAATGTGATGGGGGAAAAAAATGTTTAAGACTAGACATTTTCTTTTATAAGAACTAAGAACTTCTGTTATTATAAGGGTAGCATCTTAACACTTATAGTGCTTGATAATTTTCTAAAGATAGATTTTTGTGTTGTTTGCTTTTCAAAACCTTAAATATCTGCATAATTTAATAATAATAATCATTGCAGAGAAACTTGTCAGAGAATATATGGAAGAGCAAGATTTTTAACAAATAAAAAATCAAGATAAACAGATTGAAGCCACTGCAATTAACTTTGTCTATCTCTCAATAATGAACATTTACAGGCGGGATGATCACATGATCAATGTGTACAATATAAACCCGATTTCAAATGGCCATGCCCGTCAATAAGCAGGTATTTATGTATTTTTTCAGCAGATTACTTTTGTTTTCCACTATTTCATATACACCATGTTCCGACGATCAATTTTCTGCAACTGCCAGTGAATCTTGGTTCCAATTTGGCCCTGCCTTTTGCTTCAAGACCCAGCAGCCAATTTGAAGTCGAGGGATGTGAATGACCTAAAAACATCACCCATCGAGTCAGATTCCTCAAGGGTTGGACATATCGCCATTTTGAACCATAGGTTAATCATATACCACTAGAACAGGAAAGTTGATGGTCGGAACATGACGTTTATAGAATAGTGGAAAAATAAAGTAATCTGTTGAAAAAAGCTAATATATATGTGGTGCGGCCATCTTGGTTGGACATTGTACGTAAACATTGGTCACATGATCACCCTGCCTAAACCATGACATAGTAGACAGTCTGTGGATATGAGATGAGTATTGTATGCTACCAAAGAAGAAATACCAGAGGACAGGATAGATCAGCTGACCTAAAATAATATTTCTTGTGATGTGTTCTATGTGAATTCATCAGCATTGCAACAGCATGTTCAAAAATGTGAAACAATTTTGACAAATGAAGAAATTGTTTGTCACAAGAAATTTCTTCACCTGCCACTCAGATTTTATGAGGCATTATGATGTGCCTATGAACAGGGTAAGGTATAGTGTTTGCACAAAAGATAATTGTGTCACTTTTCACACAAGCACGGCACCAAGTGTTTATATATCTGCTAAAGGGCACTGCCCTTGTTGTCCTGTTTGCCTTGAGTATCACACTGTTATGTTGGTTATAAGTTCGAATCTCTTCATAGCCCGTTGACTGACCATCATCTACAAAGAATAAAGATACAGATCTGTTGCTCTAGATAAATATACGCATAAGGGTCTTTTTCTTAAAATATTTCAAAAGCCATCTGTATATTTCTTTTTCGAGGGTATTCATTAGAATCGTCTCAATGAGACGTTTATAATGAAAACCTACAATATAGGATTAAGGGAATGAAAGAGGTAATTAGCTAATGCATTTCACTTCTCATCAGTATGTCTTCAATACACTTCAGTTTTGTTCTGTTTATTCAAACTAGGTTGTTTCTTTTTTTCCCACGACAACATTTTCTTTATAATGCAGTGACTGCCTATACATATACATGTAATAAACTAGAAAATAATTACAGGAATACATTTACAGTCTATTGTGTATGGGGTTAAATGCTGTGTCAACATTATTTTAGTTATGTTACATCTTTCCTTTTTTTTTGCTTTTTTTTTATATGGGTTTTACATCACATCAAAGTTATTTCAGTTATGTAGCGATGCCTGCCTATTTATGATGGAGGAAAACCCCATACTCAACTGCCCACAAGGGCTGGTCAAGGCGGGTAGAACCATCGGCATTCAGTAAGTCAGTCGGGAGACTGCCTCTCATGAAAATCCATATCCCTTTCAGGATTTCAACCCACGCGGAGAGGGGCCATGTGATTTCAAGTTCTGTACTCTAACCACTATGCCACGGAGGCCCATTACCTCTTTCCTAGATTTCCCACTACTAGGCAAGGTCTCTGGAGTGTCTTGCAAAAGGACACTCACACAACCAGAGGTACTGGTAGGGCTCGAACATGGGACCCCAAGATCTAAGGCTGCCACTTTAACCACTTTGCCATGTAGGACAATTTACAATCCATTACATATTTCATTTGCAGCAGAATGGTTCAGAAACCTCCATGCCAAATTGATTATTTTTTAATGGCAAGCAATTTGTCCTTCTGTACAGGGAATCTCCATCCCATAATTTTATCTATAAATAATGTTATCCAAATAGATAACACTTAGATGTATCATATTTGATGTAAGTTGCTCTCCAAATATCGAATGGTTCTAAATAAATGATAATTGTCTTAATGAAATTAACCTATTGATTAACATATTCTCAAAGCATTTTGAAAAATGCAGAAGTTTTCCTGACAATGAAAAGAAAATATTCTCTTTTTCATCAAACATACTTTTTTTCATTTCTTTTTTTTTCCACAGAATTGAAAAAATCATTTCTTGAAAAGATGTTTTTAATGTGTTGTATTATGAAATGAAAGATGCCTAAATACAATCAGCTGTTTATTGCTTTTTGTTTACCTTGATATCTCTACAGCCTTTTTGATAACTGTTTGAACATCAATATTGGAGCGCTGAAAATTCTGTAATAAAGAAAGGATAACATATGTGAATAAAAGAACATTTTAAGTACTGTCATCTATGCACTATGCCACAGTCGTTTTGTGTTGACAAGTGTGTGCAATACAACATGAAAGAGAACTTTAAAGTGGTTAAAAAAAACAGATCAGAGTTTATCTATCATTCATCATGTGCACTACACCTTTTAGAGAGACAAGAAGATAATGATTAATCAGAGCAGAGGAGGCAAAATCATTGCCGTATTGCCCAGCTTGTCAAAACTACTTTACAGACAAGATGATTTCTTTACAGAAATTTAAAACATACCCAATATACAGACAAATGCAGAAAAAGATTTGCAACTAACAGACAAGTAAATCAAAATCAGATTTCGCATCCCCTGCAAAGTATAGAGAGTATCACTTCTAAAAGTACCAGATATTTATATTGTGTTAAGAGATAAAGTAGATATATTAGAAAATGATAATTTGATCTTGTTTGCTACAAAATACTTGCAAAGAAGAGGAGGTTTACATACCTGTAAAAGCTTCATGTTATTTGGAAAGTCTCCCACCAGTAATTCGTCTTTCAACAATCTGGGAATAATGGAACATTTAACTATTTCATCCATGCAAATGACTTTTGCAATTGATCTATGGAGAACCAATTAAGTAAGTAAAGGAGGTATGACAAGCAATGTGTTGAATTATTCAGAAAATGGTGATTTATTTCAAATTCTACTCATAATTGAGTTTCATTTTTCACCTAATTAGTAAGCTATCTTATTTACTGCATCTAGAAAAGTATTGTTGCACAAGTTAATTGAACTCATTCTCCTGAAACTATACATTAGTCAGTTAGTTTTCATATTAAGGGTTCTATGCAATAATATAGTAAGTGCTTCATGTTTATGAAGCACTTATCCTAGTCTTCCATTAAACCCTTGATATCCCCTATTTCATATTCATTCAATCATATATTCGACAAAAAATAATAAAGACACCTATTCTTAAAGAGAAAACAAATAGATATTTGTTTAAGCCACATACAAGGTACAAACAAAAATTAACCATGCCTGAACCTCAATAGATTTTTGCATTTCGAGGGTTGTGTCCAAAATTTGGGACACAAAGTAAAACACTTGGTCAATAATTGATGTTGTCCAAATTATAAGGATGTCAAAATTGCAAAGACTTTATGATAAAAGTAAATTCTGACTTACAAAAGCATGGCACAGGCGATATAGACAAGAAAGCTACATCTGTTTTCGTCTGCAAACAACGAATCCCATATCCGCAACACATCTGAAAAGGCAGTATGGTATTTCCAACAAGATTAAAAAAGAGAATAAATGGTTGGTGTCGTTAATCAAAAATGTTATCAGGCAAGGCTTAGGAATAATATGCAGTGAACCGAAGGCAAATAGGATAATGACCCAAAGCCTTTTGGTAAGATGAATCCTTAGTAGTACGAAGCATAAAACATGGGTTATAGAAAATTTATTCTTGAAGCTAAAATAACAGTTTGTACCTAGGAGAGGGAGTTCCTGAAATGACATAAGGATAAGCCATCAGAAGGAATAAAACTGGGGTCATAGTTTATACTTTGACAACTCCAGGATTTTTATTCCTTAAATTTGGGATGTTTTATTTTGAATTTGCTGAATTGGGAAGCATTGGGATGCCAAAAAGCTGGTATGATTTTGAATTTTTGGTAAAACTTCATTAAGTTTTTCATTGGCAAGGTGCTTTTTATAGGCCTATATATAACACAAAAAAGCCCTGAACTCAACCCCGTTTTGTTTACAATTAATGGTCTTTCAAGAACAGTGGTACAGTGGAGAGCATCGGCTTCTGGGCACGAGGGTCGTGGGATAAATTCCCATTAGTAGTGAGATCTGCCTTGCGACCTTTAATTAATCTATATTTGGCGTGAGTACTGGTTATGTATCCAGGTAGCAGAATCGAGAGGGATTTATCTAAGTTGTAAGAACTTGCTTAACAATCATTGTAAAATAAGTAAGTTAATCTAAGAGGTCTTTCGAGAGAGATCAATATGTGTAGATCATACTTGTACTGTACCTGGTAGTGCGAATTCCTGTGACAACATGAGTGTAAGCCAACGGAAGGCATAAAACTGGGGCCGTAGTTCCTGTTCCTGAAGCTTAAACCACAACGTTGGATCCTTCTCCTTTAATGTGCTCATCAGATTGGACATCAAGTTTCCTGACAAACACACAAAAATACAATAAATACTCTGTATCAATGGGGTCTAACGATCACATCAACGGTGTTTCTGTCATATTGAAATGCCTGCCTCATGGAAATTTTTGTTTTGTTTTATTGGGTTTTTAATCAGCACTTTTTTCAGTTATATTGGGATTCCCGGCTCAGCATTGATGGAAGAAACAACCCCTACTTAATCAACTGTCTACATGGGGAGACAGTTAGAACCATTGGTATTCTGTTAGTCAGCTGGGAAACTTCCTCTTGTGCTAATTCAAATCAAGAGCTACCATGATTTGAACCAACATGTGACCACATGTAATTTCAAAATCAGAACATTTACCACTTGACTATTGATGCCATCATTATTAATGTAGGATGACCCTATACTGTGCCTGTAATCATGGTATTTGTATTTTTCCCAGTAGTTTTCCATTGAGCCTTTGTTTCATAGGCTTTTTTGGGTGAGAATTTAAGGACTTTCATGGAGTTTGCATCTGCTACCACTTAGTTGTCATAAATGGAAACCCACAGAAATGTACCCATATTTATTAGCGAATGAAGTAAACACAACTGAAAAGTAGGTTGTTGGAAATTCATAAAAGGTATTTCTACTTCATCACTGGGGTGGGGAAATCCAATTTTGATATACTTGTCTGTAAATGGCAAATCTCTCTCTGCACTTGTCCATATCATAATCATATAGTTTATTTCAGTAAGAAAAATCACTTTTTGGAGAGATGGGCAATACAGATAATTGAATTTGCTACCCCTGCATCATAATAATTCTTAAAACTATTTAAAAAAGCAACACATATTTGTGTAATACAAGCATTATGAAAGGTTTGTTTGTTATATAAATATCCTTACCTATCCCACACTGTGAATCGTCCAATGTTTTGATGAAATTATCCCTGATCTCAGACATTAAGTTGGTAAAACAGAAAAAACAGTCGGCCTCGGCGTATTCTACAAATAGAAATAATCTACATGAACAAAGATAAAAATTAATCAACTAGATGTTTATCTCTTTCGCTGCCAATTTTCTTGGAAAACAAACTTCTCAATGCCAATTGAATTCTTGTCACTCACAGAAAGAAGGATGTATCTGTTTAAAGTATCATAAATTAAGTTGAAACTATAAACAAAGAATGCACATAAACTGTTTTGTATAATAACATACTTAACAATGTGCACCCTGATCAAATGACCTTGACCTTTGATGCCATTGACCTTGACGCTATGTTGCAAAATACAGTAACAAACAATGCATAACCAAACAACATTGGCACTTCACAGCAAGTCGCTTATAAAGGGTACTGGCAGGGGAAAAGCATAGCATTTCTATTGTCTTTGATTGAAAAAGGCCTTAGTCTTTCAATTTTGGAAAAAATTATTACCAAATTGGGAAAGCAAATGTTGGTCTAAACTTGTGAGTAAATACTGTATAACGCAATTCAAAAATAGATGAGTGTCCTTGGATCGGTACCCAAGTCCTTGAACAAGCAAATTATTCTAGCAATAGTCAGGCCCCCAAAAGGAGAAGTGTTTAAAGACAAAATGCAGTTTTAAGCCCAGGATATGTTAACAAGCTAGGGATCATGACTTAGTAAACAGCTAGGTACCGTTTTACTAAACAATGAAAGTACAATATTGCAATGTGACACGTCATTGGAAGCGTCTCGGAGAGACGATTCCAATGATATGTTACTTTGCAATATTGCTTATCCCAATACTTAAATAAGAGGAACTGTTGTTTTAGACTTATGGAAATCTTAAGCGTAAACTGTTTAGTAAAACGGTACCCTGATACTGTATAGTTAAAATGTAATTGCAAAGAGTGTAAAATATCTTATCATGTCAACAAAAATCGTAGACTTTGTATTTAAATCATTTTAATTACAAAAATACAAATTTACTTACTTTTACAATCACTGTCAGGATCTGATGCAAATGTGTAATACAATGGCCCTAAAATCTCATTCATTCCCTGCAAATAACAATCAACAGGGTACTGTTTTACTAAAACACTTAAGGAAAATATTTGTTTTAGTCAAAACTGTAAACATGGATAGTATCTCAAATGAAAGTACAATATTCCAATATGACATGTCACTGGAAGTGTCTTGGGAAAAGAAATCCAATGATGTGCTACTACTATATTGCTCAGGCCAATTTGAAATAAGAGGGAACATTGTTTTGATCTTACCCAAATTCTTAGCATAAAATCTTAAGTAGAATGGTACCATATTATTTGAAAGTAAATGACAGTGAACTTATTGCAAACTTGATCATTTAATCTCCAATTCTATATTGTAGGTAAATATTAGAATCATCTCATCAAGAGAGTTAGAATTAGTTTTCACAAAATCGAAATTTTTGCATAAGTCATATTACGGTACATTGCTTATTTCTTCATTTTTTCACAAACACACAAAATATTATAATTACATAAAAATGCTTCTCCATGACTGGAAAACTTTGAAAATTTGCATTAATTCAATTCAATTATTTTTTATTCTGTCACATCTGAATTCATTAAAAAAAACACAGTATTACACAATAACATGAACACTAGCAATAGAAGATCATTAATGTTAAGTTTAATAGCATCCCGGCATCCAAAATCAAAAACCTAAAACAGAAAAATAAAACACTAAAAGACAAGGCTGTCAAGTTACTGATCTTTCAATTAGGTATCCAGACACACATAAATTTATATCAACTGTATATTAAACCAATTAAACAAAGAATAAATGACCTATTCCAACAGCACTGGTATGCATCTATTAAAAACTCATCTCGCTTAAAAACATGCAGTTTATTCAAACATTCATTCATTGTTGAAAAGCACTTAATTGTATCAAAGAGGCAAAATATAGAAACCCTTTAATTAAAATATGTACGTCCACACATACTCTCAACATCAAAGTTGGACGTCATAATAACATACCACAAAACCAACGAATTTGTCCAAATTGTACTTCTGGATTAGTGGAAAATGAGTATCATTTCTTGCTTATATGCTCAAAGTTTACAGAATTAAGAAAGATATACATAAAAAGTTATTACCATACATGGCCATCAATACAGAAATTTGTTAATCTTATGTCTTCAAATTCTTCAATCATATTGAATAATTTGGAAAAATCTTCTTTGCAGATAGACAAAACAACAAACAATAGTAATTCATTTTCAAAGGAATTTAATGAAAATGAATCATTAGTAAAAATACACTTCCTAACTTTTTTTTGTTCTTCAGGTAACATCTATGCTTTTATATGTTCTCTTATATGTTCTTTGTCATGGAATGTTTGCACTATATGAAAATTGCTATAAACTGTAACTGTTTTTGCAAAAAAGAATAATGTAATGTAATGTATATAGACAAACACTAAATAATACCTTGATACATTGACAAATATGGTAATCTTTTAATAAGGGACTCACCCAGACAGATATCTTTATCAAAATATTAATTACCTGTATAAAGCCCACACATTCTGTAATCTTTATACTGTATATAAACTGTATTAAGTCAACACTGAATGAGAAATTTATAAGTTGCCAAACTCATTCATCTTACGTTAAGGTACCGATTCATATAGAAACCTATATTACCTGAATATAGCCCACACCTGGGTTTAGCTTGGAATAGACAAAAAGTATTCGCTCACACACTTCCCAGTGTGCTTCCTGTCCATCAACAAGTGGCATGTATTCTTCACTCTGTTTTCTTCTATTCATCGTCATCTGAAACAATTAAGACAATTAATGAATTAATCATCCAACTGGAGCCTTTACCTGTTTAACCCTTAGAATGCTGGGTGATTTACTATAAATAGATTTTTGTGTCATCTGCTATAAAGAAAAACATTGAATATTTGCTTACTTTTCCTGAGGAAAGATACTCAGAGGAGAAAACAGGTTGGATCACAGGCCAGCCGCCAATTAAATTGGCGGCTGACCTGGATCCAACCTGTTTGCTTAAGCATAAGTTGGTTCCAGCACTTTAAGGGTTAATTTGATTTGAGCGTATCCCCTTTTATTGGATGGTGTGACTGAATTATACTAAAAGAAATAGCTGAAAACAAGTAAATCAAATGTAAAAATGACATAAATCATAACGTTGTGCACATTATACATACTGATTTTGTATTACCCTTATTGTATACATGTCTATACTTGTGTTTAAATAAAGTTATGTTCTGTTCTGTTCTGTTCATAATTCAGTTAAGTGTTTAAATGTTGCCACTGCTCTTTTTTTAAATGACCAGCAGCAGATGTGTAAACATGTGATAAAAATGGTGATATATTAAATCCTTACATTTGTAATCCCGAGTCTGTTTATAGAGACAGACTCCGATTGTAATATGCCCTGTTCGACCCGTTTACGCAGCGTGTCCATCTTCAACTCCGCACATAAGTCCTTCAATGGGAAATCTGTGGCTCTTTGGAAAAAATTTAGATCTGGACAGAGTCGTCTGTAATAGAAAAAGTTCATAGTCACCTGGAATCGACAGTTTTCAAAATTGCCTATAATATGCGAAGTTTAAAGTTGCTTATAATATAAATAGTGTTCAAAATGACCTGTAAAAACCTAAGTTCTAAGTTTCGACAACAAAAAAACACCATTTACATATTTTTTTTTGTGCTAACATGGCCAGCAAAAGTCTTGGCTAAGTTTTTGTTAGTCTTTAAACATTTTCAAAAAACTTGCTCATAGGAAGCCCTTTTGTAACTTTTTACTTTGTCATTATGGTTTCAAGATTTTATGATAATCATTAACAAAAGTGTCATATCAATTGGACTAGTCAAATCACATGTTAAAGCCAAGGTCCATAACTACAAAGTTTCTAGAAGAACATGAAAGATTTTTATTCTGATCATGATATTAAGGCCACAAATAATTTTATTTTTATATTTCGTAATTACCCCATAAATTCTGACACCATTATGTTGGACAACATCTAGCATTGACCAAATGTAAATTGTTATAAAATCTGGTTTGAGAGGAGGGAACCAGATATTGTGAAATAAAACAAAGAGTAATCTAAAAGTCTGCCATACCACAATGTGAGAGGCGATAAATTATTGTAAAATAATGATTTTATGGTACTTCAAATAGATACAGTATTTTTCTGTGATTTCCAGGAATTCAATTACAATTGAGAAGTTTGTTTTCCAAGAAAATTGGCAGCGAAAGAGTTTAAGTTTTCCAAACAACCAAAACAAACATGTCCAAACCTGCAATCTTTATCAATCTGTAGCAGCATTTCATTGTCTTTAAAAAAGGCCCTCCATTTACTATCAGGATTAGGGTTTAATGGCTGAAAAAATTATTTAGAATTATTTTGTAAAATGTGATTTTTTTTTATATGGGTATTTACATTTTGTCAATATTATTTCAGTTATGTTGCGATGCTCAGTTAATAATAGAGGAAGAAACCCATACTCAACTGCCAATAATGGCCGGTCAAGCCAGGTAGAACCATCAGCATGCCATAAGTCAATCGGGTGATTAATCAGAATGCTGTCACTGGGATTTGAACCAAGGCAGAGAGGGGCCATGTGATTCCAAGTTCTGTACTCTAACCACTAGGCCACAGAGGCCCCAAAATGTTATTAAAATAATTGCTTTCTCTAATACATCATCTGCTGACAATTTTAAATAGCGACGAGGCAAAAATTCCAGGACTTACCCACAAATCAGCGCGAGTACTGGTCATGTATCAAGGAAGCAACAATTGAGAGTGAATTCAATAATCATCAAGCTTCCGTCACAATTTAAGAAATATTTAATTTCAAACCTGTACTTACGTGGTCCTCAAAAGTCACATCTGAGACTTTGTCGGATGCTTCACTCCCTGGTTTGATGATCATCTCATTTATAAACTGTAAATACGAGTCCCTATAACAAAATGATTTGATTTGAGTAAAATGTTAAAAAGTCCTTATTCACAGAAGAGAACATTTGAAAGTCAAAATAAAATGTTATCAAAACAAAAGTTTTTGTATTGTTGTTTGATAAACAATTGAAAGTAGCTATTGAAAGCATGATTAATTCAGGAAGCATCAATTTATTTAAGTATGTACGGTTTATATTCTGTAAATCTTAGAAGCAATGTCATGCTTTTGAATAAAATGCATATTGATTCACTGT
This sequence comes from Cerastoderma edule, assembly GCA_947846245.1. Classification (NCBI taxonomy): domain Eukaryota; kingdom Metazoa; phylum Mollusca; class Bivalvia; order Cardiida; family Cardiidae; genus Cerastoderma; species Cerastoderma edule. Next base: position 15,076,746 of record OX401418.1, on the reverse strand, counting down.
ATACATACTTTAGAGAATTAAAAAAGATTTGCTTCCAATGACTTTTGTTCAGTGTGTATCACGAAACAGTACAGCTGTTGTGGAGTTTTGGCATCACAATTTATAATAAATTCCAATCTGTTCAAGAAAGGAAAGATTTAAATCAATCCTGAAAGTCTCAAAAAGCTCTTGAAGAGTGTTGATATTAATATATTTAGAACAATTTCTTTGAAAACCAATCAAGTAATGTAATAAGTTTCGAGGGTTCAGTGCAATACTATAGTAAGTGCATAGAACCCTCGATATGTTTGATGGTAAAGGATGTATTGCATGGGCGACACCTAATCAAATCTTTTAAAGCTTCCAATACAAGAAATTCTGCAGAACCACTTCCAGATACTAACTTTATATATCTATATTTTATTTCAAAAATATTTTTAACATACCTTTGTTTCTTCAACTCCCGTGTCCATTCTGCTTTGTTCTTAGGTAAATAGTACAACAGAATCTGTATTTAAAATAAGAATCTATTTGATTTAATAACCCTTTTTCTATTGAAAGTAATAGCAGAATACATCTTAAAATCTGAATGTGCATGTAACACTTTCTTTGTAAAAAAAAATGGGTGAAACAAATGTGAAATAAATGACATTCAAGTCTGATGCCTTTCTTTGTCAAAAGACTTTCATATGTCTGTTAAAGGGACTAAATAAGACATTTGTACTCTGGGAGTTATAAAGGTTAAAAATTTGATTTTGACAATCATCGCATGCAGAATATTAAAACCTATTTGGAAAATGTAATGTCTAGGGTATTCATTTCCTTAGTTCCTTTCAATCAAGATTCATGTAATAGGTACATGTAAGGTATCAAGCAGTTGAAGATGAAATGAATGAATTTGCAACACAAATACTTCTTTTATCATGACCTCTGATCCGATCTTAAAGGTTCAATGGCCTAAGTTATGATAAATCTAACACCCAAACCCCACCCTCCCCAGATACTGGGGGTAGGTTTTTGCTTGATAAACATCTGCCCCACCTAAGGTACTTACCAGACTCCTCACAGATATCTCACCTTGCTATGCTGCACCAATCACTGCCACAACAAGATCTTCATCCATATTAAGATGAAATCTTAGATGATGTTTTTTTCAAGTTTTTACCAGATATGGTATCAATTTATAGATAATAACTTCTTGTGCTGATTTCTGACCAGTAAATTTCAAAAACAATTTGTTTTCTTTCCAACAAAATCACTAATGGATATTTGTTTTTGGGTGTCGCCCCCATCTTTAAACACCATTTTCATTTAAAAGCCGATGGTCATGTGACATTTGTGGTGGCACAATCGTATCTACTCGGCAATCCCCGTAACAAGTCGGTAGATATACCTCGTAGGCAGTACATGAATACACCAGAAATCCTGGGGTAATTCGCCTTATTTCCGGCGGATAACGCAAAATGCACACAGGCACTAAATATGTATTTAAATACACACAAATTGGTTATATATCACAATTAAATGTTTTTTTTACCCTTTTCATTAAAGATGATCATATGAACAGATCTTTGTTACATATTTTGTCAATCAGCTCTTTCCGGTTATCCCCGGCTTGTGACGGGGATTGCCGAGTTGATACGATTGGCCCTTCGTTGCTGACCTACTTTCAAAAATGGCTCCCCATTACCTCCGAGGTTATTTTAAGAAATGGCCGAGGTGTTCCGAATGGTGGTGGCATTGATCAACCCAAAAGGGAGATCACTGTGAGAAGTTTGACCCAAGTAACCTACCTTCCAACAAGTTGATCTCACACCAGATTCTGGACATCCTGCAGAAGACAATTATAACAATGTGTCTATGGGCAGAAAATGGGTGATTTTGCAATGACGTCAAAGAATGGCGGCCATTTTTCAAAGATTTGAAAGATTTCATTTCATTCAGAACAAGATGTATACTGTTTATAAATTAACTAGATTTACACAACACCAATTATTGCATTTACAAATATGAATTGTTTATTTCAAATAGTGAGACGCACAACAATATATACTCATTCACCTCTCAACAAGTTGCAAGTTTGCAAAGCGAGGGCCCGAAGAAATGTCAAGTCACGGTAACCGGCATCACGCATTTTATGTACAGCCAGGTGGGTGTTAAAAATTCATCATGCAACCAAATATTTTTATATTATTTTCTTCCTTGTCATGCCCTAATATTATGATTACCTGTTAATTCAATTTTTTGAATGACAAATAATTTTCGAATAAAGTTTAACATAATATACAAGGATGGGTATGAAAATAAAACAATCCAGTACTTTGTAGTAAAGTTTATGTTATGCCGGTCATTTTGGTAATATCATATAGTTTTGCTCCTAATTTCTGACCATTTTTGACTGCATAACCAACTGGATTCGATTGAAATTGATCATGTGAAATGGTACAGTCAACTCGACAGTTCCGGATCACTAATAGATAAAAGGTCGTTTTTTCTTGTATTAACCAATTGACTGTAGAAATCAACATATGAATTTAATGGAAAATTCTTCCTCTGTTTATTCATACCAATGATTTACCGCTTTTATTTACCATTTTTCAGTTTTTGAAGAAAACAAGATCGGGGTCATCGCGACAGTTTCGGATCAAATGTGACAGTTCCGAATCACGTTAATTGTCATATCATTTATTGTAAAAAGGGTTAACTTCACAAAGAGACAATAAGAACAGAAAATAATATCATCAATTAATACTTTATTTTCATCAAACACATGCCTTGTGCGATTTCCCTTTAAAGAATTATTATACTTTTTACTTTAAAGAGCGTACGAGAATGACCGGAAGTAACGTTGAGACGACCCCTGTAAAACAAAGAGGTGATCCGAAACTGTCGAGTTCACCTGCCTCCATTCATCATGCAATTATACAATCCCAGACCCGTTTTAGCATGAAAATTTTGCATAAATACATTCTATTATAATTTTTCTTACAAATGATGTCAATGTTTAGTGCACATTATCTTTTAAAATGAGCGTCTAAATCGCCGAAAAAAAATATGGGTGAAATTAGGTCAACTTCCGGTGACTTGTCTCGGTCTTAATTAACCGTTCCAAATTGATTGTGATCGCTTTACCAGAAGTGGAAATGTCATCTTGGTTTTGTCAAGAGCTAAATGAATATGCTAAATGACTGTTAAGTTTTTAAGGCCAGAGTTTCTTCGCATTCATAGAAATTTGACAACAAACATAAGATGATCCGGAACTGTCGATGATCCGAAACTGTCGAGTTGACTGTAGCATTTGATATCTCACCATTAAACACAAGTTTTCGCAGCTTTTTGACATCTATCACTTCCTCCTCCAGTGCCTTTGCCAGCTCTTGTATCCTGAAATAGATAGATAAAACAGTTACCTGAGTCGCTGAATGGGTTCTCAAATTACTGTGTCATTTGAGTTATGTTGTCATATAATGCAGAAAGGGGGCGTAAACTTAACAACAATATTTTACCTGGCCTTGTAGGCGGACATTATTTTTACCGGATGTTTACAATCTCTTGAAATTTTTCAACGACTCGGACTTTATCCTTTTCGTGTTTTAAAAGACCGTGGTTTCGTCAAGCTATTGGTTCGCTCTTATTAATTAGACATTTAAATCGGCATAATTCCCGCCGTTGCTCTGCGCATCTTGGTGGCTTAGGATTGTTTCCATCGATTCGTGTACCATGATGTTTAGAAAGAAAAGAAAGAAATTCTTCAAAAAAACAAAATATGTTACAAGGCGTGATGAAAGTTGCCATTTACATCAATTATAATTAAGCGTACAGTGGCGTAGCAAAATTATTTACACGTGGCTAGGGGGTTGGGGCCATGCTCAACTTGGATGTTTCCTTGACTTGAGAATGATATGCATAAAAAAGGTAATATATCCAGGTTTCCCCAATCAATGTGCTATTAAATGGCAAGCGATTTAAAAAAAAAAACAATTAGTCTATTTGCGCCACGATCTGAGAAAAGGGCCCTTAATGACGCCAACGACGTCATCTAGACAATTGCGCGTTTCAAAGTTTCGTCATCATTTTATCTAAAAATATTCATAATGATTACATTTTAATAGAGAGAGGTTTTTGACATGTAATGATTTTTTTAATTATTATTATTATCATTATTGTTCATGGAATGAGTCAAAATCCCAATCATATCAATAATTCTCAAAACTCTCATTCCCTTTCCACTCCTATCTCGATCTCTTCTCTATCTTCCCACTTCTTCTAGTTTCCACCATCTACATCAGGTGCACGCAGCCCTATATATGTGCTATACATGTTTATTAAATTTTTGTGGTTACATAAAGATTGATGATGACAAATAAGGTGATACATGGTAATTAAATTAATTATACATGCCAAAAAACGCGACTGTTCTCCTTTCGGTATTTAGATTATCATTGCAAGATGCAAGTCGGTAGCTGTGTTTTTTAATTATTTTGATAAATACCATTGTTGTGTTTACCAAACGATATATTCGCCCTTACATACGGGACAAGGGTCGTCGGTTCTAATCGCCTAGTTAACCAGAAGCCACCACTTAAGCCTCCAATCTTTCCTGTTAAATGGTGAATCTTTTATTTCAACACACCAAGCCTACTACTCAATTATTTTTCACGGAATCATGCAAATGAACAGAAATGAAATGACAAATGAACAAACCAGTCAACAGAAGAAAGCATTATATGAAGAATATTTCTTCTCGGTGCTTTTTGGTAGACACCATGTTAACAACGTTCAGGCAAAATGTGTCAAAAGGTGCTACTAATATACTCATATATCATTTTGCAACGAGCGACTCTTTGCGTAAAGATCAAGTGTCTGCACCAACAGATGTCGTAAATGGTTGGAAGGTATATTTCTTCTTCATTCTTACGAGGAACGTGTTGAAACCCAAGAGATGGGGTACCGCAAGAAATGTATGCCCCGAGAATATGGACTTCTACAGGGATATACATGTGCAAACCCCTAAGCTGGTTGTCGTCTTATGTGTTTATATATATAACTGAAGCAACAGGAGCACAGCTAAGCCATTTATATTAAATACACGTGACTAGGGGGTCCGGGACCATGCTCCGCCGGGAAAACTTAATTTCATAATTTTTACCTGATGCAATGTAAGGATATTTCGGACGGGGAGGTAGACATAAAACTTCTAGAAAAAAATGACGAAATTTATACGAGACGCTCAATGTTGACTTAAGATTTATTGTTAAGGTCTAGTTTAATATCTATTTTTTCGACTTTAAATTAGGACAGGTCGATTAACATGATTTATTAGTCTCTCATCATAGATCAGCTGCGTGACTCAGTGGTTAAGGTGGTGGACTCATAACTCGGGACTCCTCTGGTTTTGTGGCCCTTGGCAAGTCACTGCCGAGCCCTAGCCTAGCACCGATGCATCTACGAATGCCGTCAAAATACTGAAAAATGTTCGTACGGCACTGACGAAGAGGACCCATGTGTGTCTGTTACCTACTATAACTTAATAATGACGCGGGGAAAAAACAGTGGCCCAGAAGGAAGTATGCCTCTAAGAGGTCCTGATGTTAGATTACTAGGCATTTGGAATGATTGTTGATCGCAGATATTTGACTGCAAGATACTGTTGAAAACAGCAAAGTAATCAAATCCATCCAGTCCAATCCAATGACGAACGAATGCAATTGTAATGACAAGAAACTTTGTAAGTTTACGTCTGAATAAAGTATTAGTACTCGTAGCATATTGCGGTAGATCAATCCACAGTATTACAGATACAGGGGAAAAGGCTATTTTGATAGGTTTCTGAATTGAAGCAGGAGGTCTGTGTGAAGAGCTAGAGCTTATTATGATATTGAGTAGAGCTTGACTGCCTTGAGTGAATGGTTTGAAATAACATAGACCCGCGACCGTTGCTGGTTCTGTGCAACATGTTTACATTGGCATTGTATTTTTTAATCCTGTCACTAGTGCCTGTAACGTAATCTGATGACTACCAACCAATCTATTTATAGATTATACATGCAACTAACCGCTGTCCGCAGCAAGGCTTATCAGTCATTGATTAAACTCCAAAGCAACAACACGTTACCTCTTTGAGTTATCTATTGCGCCTCTCACATTAGTGATTGATGCTGACCACATCATACATAAGTTCATACACACAAAACAGAGAACAAAACAGTGCCATTTTGGGAACGATAACTAGGTGCCGTACAACATTTGTGATATCCGGCACTTACCATATAACACGTGTGCATAACGAATCATGACGTCACAAGAACGCCATGACACATGACGCCGTGTTTACATCAGGTCCGTGTCTTTTCCATATGTGGCAAAACGGCAAAATGGCCATAGTGGTTAGCAACTACGAAATTATATGTTTTTATGTCTTTGTATGGTTGGACAATTGTGGCTTCGGGCAATTTAACTCAAAATTGGTTTTATAATACCGACACCGGGTCACCTATGGCATCAGGAAATTTTCCTCAAAAATGAACCTATCAGCCCAACACGGCTGGCTAGCTGGCTGGCTGGCTGGCTGGCTGACTGGCTGGCTGGCTGACTGGCTGGCTGGCTGGTACGCTAGCTGAACCTCAGTAGCAATCGTCTGTCTATCAAAGTTGGACTTATCAGCCAGGCGCCAGGTCACCTATGGCCTCGGGAAATTTTTCTCAAAGTTGGACTTATTGGCCAGGCGCCGGGTCACCTATGGCCTCGGGAAATTCTCCTCAAACGTGGTGTTATCAGCCTGACTCTGGGTCACCTATGGCCTCGGGAAATTTTCCTCAAAGGTGGTCTTATCAGCCTGACTCTGGGTCACCTATGGCCTCGGAATAATTTCCTCAAAGTTGGACTTATCAGCCAGGCGCTTGGTCACCTATGGCCTCGGAATAATTTCCTCAAAGTTGGACTTATCAGCCAGGCGCTTGGTCACCTATGGCCTCGGGAACTTTTCCTCAAAGTTCCTAAATCGCACCCTCCCTTTATATACAACCCCTTTTAAAATGAACAAAACTTAAAATAACATTACACGCATTGTCATTTTTAAACACACACAATCCGTCCCTTTTAAACGTGTGATAAGATTCGTCTGAAATATAGGTAGTCCCTTTTAAAACGCTTACAACAGAATAGTACACCGCCCCTTTTAAATTTGTGATAAGAGTACTATTTGTTGGTAAGCTTAGAGTTTAAGGTATATGTTCATAGATGTTTTACTCAAATCAATTTGCTTTCTCCTTTCAGCAGCCACTTGACCACGATTTAACTTCACACACTTATAGATATAGATTGTCCCTTTTAAAACGCTTACCATAAATTAGTACACCGCCCCTTTTAAAATTGTGATAAGAGTACTTTTTTTGGTAAGCTTAGAGTTTGTGGCATCTGTTCATAGATGTTTTACTCAAATCAATTTGCTTTCTCCTTTCAGCAGCCACACGATCATGATTTAACTACAGCCGTTTTGAATATATTTCAGAGGAACCCTTCCTGTGCAGAGATTTCAACACTTCAGCCATTTTGAATATATTTTCGCAATCTTTAGCAGTATGATCTACCAGATATCTTTTTGTTTCAGAGCACCCTATATAAGAGCAGTGCTTAACCTCTGCGCTATTCGGGCAGACGTTAATAACTACAATAATTAATATGTATAAGAATTATATACATTTGATAGAAAGCAATAATCATTTTCCGATAAAAAGCAATACCAGGAAGCACTCAATTAATTACCGGAAGGATAAATTGGAATTAATATTTTGTCTTTCTAACAATAATAAGTTCACGGTTGCAGGTTGTAAAATATTTATACATGAAATAGTGTAGTTAGGAATAACTGCCAGGATAGCGCAGAGGCTAAGCACCGGTCTTATATACCAGGGGTTGTAAGTTCGATTCTCACGTGGGACTGATAAAATAGAAGAAAGATGGTTAAAATAGTATGAATGGTTACATATGAGGTCATATAAAGATCAGGAAAAACGTTAAGAATCGGTTTAGAGATTAAAAGGGGTAAACAGTAAACAGGAAAAGAAAAAGAGATGAGAAAGAGAATAAAGGAAGGGATGGAGAGATAAACTGAGAGAAAGAGGAAAGACAAATGGAGAGAAAGAAGCAGACGGAAGAAGAGAGACAGAGAAAGAGACATGAGAAGAATGGGGAGAGAGAATGATAGATGAGAAGGATGAGCAATAATGTCTTCCCGTGCATTCTTTCGCTTTCACACTTCTCCTACCTTACTATCTCTCCATTTCTCTTATCTCTCTTTCATTCTCTTCTTTTTCTCTATCATTCCCCTGTCTTATTCTATTTTTCTCATTGCATTCCCCTTCCTTTCTCTCTCCCTTTCTCATTCTCTCCTTTCCTTCCTTTATGCTCTCTCTCTCACCTTTCTTCCTGTTTCTATCCTAACTCTCTCTCTCATTACCACTTGTTCCCTTCCCCTCTTTAACTCTTACACTCATTCTCTGCCCTTTCTCTGTCTTACTCTCTCTCATTTCCCCATTCTTAATTTCTCTCTATTTCTCCCTCTCTACCCCTCACTCTCCTTCCCCTCATTCATGCTCTATCTGCCTTAATTCACAGTGTATACTTTAAGCCAACAACTGTCCACAACCACAAGCCTTTGCAACCTCTTCACCCTCTACACATTCACCCTTCCTCCCTAATATTTCTCCTTTTTCATTTCATGTATTTTTAACCTTTATAACTATTTGTATTCCCTCTTGTATACTTTGACCGGCCACACACTTTTAACCACGGTCCTTTGCAACCTTTTAATTTTTAAACTTCCTCCCTAATATTTCCCGTTTTTGATTTCCATTCTACTTTTCCTTATTCCTTCTTCTTGACCTTTTCAACTATCTTATTTCCCCTTGTATACATAAACCCAACCACATTATTCTAACCATAAACCTTTGCAACCTCTTGACATTTTGACAATCTCTTTCAATCACTATTTCAAACCAGGTGAGATTCGAACTCACAACTCCTGCTATATGAGAGGAGTGCTTAACCTCTGTGCTATTCTGGCAGATATTATTATCTAAAGTAATTTAAATATAAGAATTAGATGTACTTCGAATGAACCAATAATTGCTGACAAGAAAAAACATTTTCATTTGACGAGATTCGAACTCACAACCTCTGCTATAAGAGAGCATTACTTAACCTCTGCACTATTCTGGCAGATACTTTTATCATAAGTAATTTATGTATAAGATTTAAATGTATTTGGAATTAACCAATAATTGCTGTCAAGAAAAACATTTTCATTTTGCGAGATTCGAACTCACTACCCCTGCTATATGAGAGCAGTGCTTAACCATTGCGCTATTCTGACAGATACTTTTATCTAAAGTAATTTATGTATAAGATTTAATGTATTTGGAATTAACCAATAATTGCTGTCAAGAAAAACATTTTCATTTGGTGATATTCGAACTCACTACCCCTGCTAACGAGAGCAGTGCTTAACCTCTGCGCTATTCTGGCAGATATAATTAGTTAAAGTAATTTAAGTATAAGAATAAGATGTATTCGGAATGAACCAATAATTCCTGTCAGGAAAACATTTTCATTTTGCGAGATTCGAACTCACAACCCCTGCTTTATGCGAGCAGTGCTTAACCTCTGCGCTATTCTGGCAGATACCTTTATCTTAAGTAATCTATGTATAAGAACTAGATGTATTTGGAATTAACCAATATTTTGCTGTCAGCAAAAAACATTTTTATTTGGCGATAATCGAACTCACAACCCCTGCTATATGAGATCAGTGCTTAACCTCTGCGCTATTCTGGCAGATATAATTAGTTAAAGTAATTTAAGTATACGAATAAGATGTATTCGGAATGAACCAACAATTCCTGTCAGGAAAAACATTTTCATTTTGCGAGATTCGAACTCACAACCCCTGCTTTATGCGAGCAGTGCTTAACCTCTGTGCTATTCAGGCAGATACCCTTATCTAAAGTAATCTATGTATAAGACTAAGATGTATTTGGAATTATTCAATATTTTGCTGTCAGGAAAAAACATTTTCGTTTGTCGAGAATCGAACTCACAACCCCTGCTATATAAGAGCAGTGCTTGACCTCTGCGCTTTTCTGACAGACGTCAACAATTACAATAATTAATATATAAGAATTATATACATTTGATAGAAAGCAATAATCATTTTCCGATAAAAAGCAATACTAGGAAGCACTCAATTAATTACCGTAAGGATAAATTGGAATTAATATTTTGTCTTTCTAATAATAATAAGTTCACGGTTGCAAGTTGTAAAATATTTATACATGAAATAGTGAAGTTAGGAATAACTGCCAGGATAGCGCAGAGGCTAAGCACCGGTCTTATAAACCAGGGGTTGTGAGTTCGATTCTCATGTGGAGCTGATAAAATAGAAGAAAGATGGTTAAAATAGTATGAATGGTTAATTATAAGGTCATATGAAGATCAGATAAAATATTAAGAATCGGTTTAGAGATTAAAAGGGGTAAACAGTAAATGCGGAATACTTGGTAGAAGTGGTAAGGGTTAAAACAGATATTAAGACCAGCCAAAACGTTAAAATGGGTTAAAAGATGAAAAGGTATACCTGAACGATGTGATATAAAAAAAAAAGGATAATAGGTAATTTGGGATACTTGAAGAAGCGATATGGGTTAAAACATATGAAAAATGATAAACAGTAAATTCCAGGAATATAGTTAAGGGGATAAGAAAGAGGAAAAGAAAAAGTGATGAGAAAGAGAATAAAGGAAGGGATAGAGAGAAAAACTGAGAGAAAGAGGAAAGACAAATGGAGAGAATGAAGCAGACGGAAGAAGAGAGGCAGAAAAAGAGAGATGAGAGGAAGAGGGAGAGAGAATGATAGATGAGAAGGATGAGCAATAATGTCTCCTCGTGCATTATTTCGCTTTCACACTTCTCCTACCTTACTATCTCTCCATTTCTCTTATCTATCTTTTATTCTCTTCTTTTTCTCTATCATTCCCCTGTCTTATTCTATTTTTCTCATTGCCTTCCCCTTCCTTCTCTCTCCCTTCTCTTTCCCATTCTCTCCTTTCCTTCCTTTATGCTCTCTCTCTCACCTTTCTTCCTGTTTTCTATCTTAACTATCTCATTACCACTTGTTCCCTTCCCCTCTTTAACTCTTACACCCATTCTCTGCCCTTTCTCTATCTAACTCTCTCTCATTTCCCCATTCTTAATTTCTCTCTATTTCTCCCTCTCTACCCCTCACTCTCCTTCCCCTCATTCATGCTCTATCTGCCTTAATTCACAGTGTATACTTAAAGCCAACAACTGTCCACAACCACAAGCCATTGCAACCTCTTCACCCTCTACACATTCACCCTTTCTCCCTAATATTTCCCCTTTTTCATTTCATGTATTTTTAACCTTTATAACTATTTGTATTCCCTCTTGTATACTTTGACCGGCCACACACTTTTAACCACGGTCCTTTGCAACCTTTTAATTTTTAAACTTCCTCCCTAATATTTCCCGTTTTTGATTTCCATTCTACTTTTCCTTATTCCTTCTTCTTGACCTTTTCAACTATCTTATTTCCCCTTGTATACATAAACCCAACCACATTATTCTAACCATAAACCTTTGCAACCTCTTGACATTTTGACAATCTCTTTCAATCACTATTTCAAACCAGGTGAGATTCGAACTCACAACTCCTGCTATATGAGAGGAGTGCTTAACCTCTGCGCTATTCTGGCAGATATTATTCTCTAAAGTAATTTAAATATAAGAATTAGATGTACTTCGAATTAACCAATAATTGTTGTTAAGAAAAAACATTTTCATTTGACGAGATTCGAACTCACAACCCCTGCTTCATGCCAGCCGTGCTTAACATCTGCACTATTCTGGCAGATACTTTTATCATAAGTAATTGATGTATAAGATTTAGATGTATTTGGAATTAACCAATAATTGCTGTCAAGAAAAACATTTTCATTTTGCGAGATTCGAACTCACTACCCCTGCTCTATGAGAGCAGTGCTTAACCATTGCGTTATTCTGGTAGATACTTTTATCTAAAGTGATTTATGTATAAGATTTAATGTATTTGGAATTAACCATTAATTGCTGTCAAGAAAAAACATTTTCATTTGGTGATATTCGAACTTACAACCCCTGCTATACGAGAGCAGTGCTTAACCTCTGCGCTATTCTGGCAGATACCTTTATCTAAAGTAATCTATATATAAGATTTAGATGTATTTGGAATTAACCAATAATTGCTGTCAGGAAAAATCATTTTCATTTTGTGATATTTGAACTCACAACCCCTGCTATATGAGATCAGTGCTTAACCATTGCGTTATTCTGGTAGATATAATTAGTTAAAGTAATTTAAGTATAAGAATAAGATGTATTCGGAATGAACCAATAATGCCTATCAGGAAAAACATTTTCATTTTGCGAGATTCGAATAAACAACCCCTGCTATGTGAGAGCAATGCTTAGCCTCTGCGCTATTCTGGCAGATATAATTAGTTAAAGTAATCTATATATAAGGTTTAGATGTATTTGGAATAAACCAATAATTGCTGTCAGGAAAAAACATTTTCATTTGGTGATATTCGAACTCACAACCCATGCTATATGAGATCAGTGCTAAACCTCAAAGTAATTTAAGTATAAGAATAAGATGTATTCGGAATGAACCAATAATTCCTGTCAGGAAAAAACATTTTCATTTTGCAAGATTCGAACTCACAACCCCTGCTTTATGCGAGCAGTGCTTAACCTCTGCGCTATTCTGGCAGATACCCTTATCTAAAGTAATCTATGTATAAGATTTAGATGTATTTGGAATTAACCAATATTTTGCTGTCAGGAAAAAACATTTTCGTTTGTCGAGAATCGAACTCACAACCCCTGCTATATAAGAGCAGTGCTTTAGCTCTGCGATATTCTGACAGACATTAACAACTACAATAATTAATATATAAGAATTATATACATTTGATAGAAAGCATTCATCATTTTCCGATAAAAAGCAATACCAGGAAGCACTCAATTAATTACCGTAAGGATAAATTGGAATTAATATTTTGTCTTTCTAACAATAAAAAGTTCACGGTTGCAGGTTGTAAAATATTTATACATGAAATAGTGTAGTTAGGAATAACTGCCAGGATAGCGCAGAGGTTAAGCACCGGTCTTATATACCAGGGGTTGTGAGTTCGATTCTCACGTGGGACTAATAAAATAGAAGAAAGATGGTTAAAATAGTATGAATGGTTACATGTAAGGTCATATAAAGATCAGATAAAACGTTAAGAATCGGTTTAGAGATTAAAAGGGGTAAACAGTAAATGCGGATTACTTGGTGGAAGTGGTATGGGTTAAAACAGATATTAAGACCAGTCAAAACGTTAAAAATGGGTTAACAGATGAAAAGGTATACCTGAACGATGTGATATAAAAAAAGGATAATAGGTAATTTGGGATACTTGAAGAAGCGATATGCGTTAAAACAGATGAAAAATGATAAACAGTGAATTCTAGGAATATAGTTAAGACAATGAGGGAGAGAAAGAGAAAAGATGTACAGGGGGAAGAATAAGGGAGCAAGAGAAAGAAAGGGGGAGGGGATGAATGAATGAAAGAGAAAGAGAAAGAGATGGAAGAAGAGAGACAGAGAAAGGGGAAAAGAGATGAGACAAGAAGGGAAGGGGAGAGAGGGAGAAAGAGAGGGAGACTGGAAGAGAGCTAGAGTAGGAGGCAATGCGAGAGATAATGAAAGAGAAAAAGAAAGAGAGAGATGAAAAAGAGAATAAAGGAAGGGAAGGACAGAGAGGGGGAAAGGAATCTAAAATCAACTATCAAATCTGAACGATACATACGGGCAAGATATACGGACACGAAAGCATGCTATACGGACACAGAGATACAGAGATGCAAGAAGAGAGGCAGAGAAAGAGGAAAAGAAATAAGAAAGAGAATAAAGGAAGGGAAAGAGAGAAAAACTGAGAAAAAGAGGAAATAGAAATGGAGAGAATGAAGCAGAAGGAAAAAGAGGGACAGAATGATAGATGAAAAAGGTGAGCAATAATGTCTCCTCGTGCATTCTTTCGCTTTCACACTTCTCCTACCTTACTATCTCTCCTTATCTCTCTTTCCCTCCTTTTTTTTCTCTATCATTCCCCTGTCTCATTCTATTTTTCTCATTGCCTCCCCCTTCCTTTCTCTCTCTTTCCCATTCTTTCCTTTCCTTTCTTTATGCTCACTCTCATCTTTCTTCCTGTTTTATTTCCTCTCTCTCTCTCTCGCATTTCCACTTATTCCCTTCCCCTCTTTATCTCTTACACTCATTCTCTGCCCTTTTTTGTCTCAATCTCTCTCATTTCCCCATTTTTTATTTCTTTCTATGTCTCCCTCTCTATCCTCTCATTTCATGTATTTTTAACCTATATAACTATTTGTATTCCCGCTTGTACACTTTTAACCACGGTCCTTTGCAACCTTTTCATCTTTAAACTTCCTAATCGTTTGCACTTCAGAACACTGCTGCACACGACTTTAGGAATCACTGAGACCAAAGGCGATATTGCTTGCAACAAGCAATTTCTACTTTTGTCACGGTGATTCCAAGCTAAAATCATTAGAATGAAAGGTTATGTTTCATACATCATAATCAATGTCTGTTGTTGCTCTCAAACCGGACCTTTCTAAATTCTTAATATAGGGGAGGGAATTGATGAGAATAGACTATAAAAAGACTGCAATAAAAAGGCGTACATAATTAAATTTTCCTATGGCGAGATCAGGACTATTAGCATTTGGAGCCTTATCTTTTTAGGCTTATGGAAACAAGAAGATAATAACCTTGTGTCTTATTTCTCTTAACTCATTAGTGTTTTTATAGAAATATTGTTATACGATTAAACAAAACTGGTTTTTGTATTTTAGTCACATAAAATACAATTAACATTGACATGACACTCATTAAAGTACTCTTATTACTGCGGACCAAATTGTTTCTATTCTTAGATCAACAAGCCGCTAAAGCAATGTACGGGGAAAACACACATAGGAAAAAGAAGGATAGTTTACGTTCGGGAATAAAACTTTTTATCCAACAATAAATGTCCTTCACGTGCATTTTTATTTTGCTCGTAGGTGTGGAAATGGCGAATATTCGAGCAATCTGCCCCCGGGAGGTCTCGGGACGGTGAACTGTTTTGTGGATCCTTGCAGTAACGCTCTTAGAGAAGGTTGCCATGGATACCCGAATGCCAAATGCGTGTATGTCATCCTTTTCTGGCAGTTTTCTTCATGCAATTAGTCGATGGGTTGACTAAAGACAATTTGAATAAAATGGTTAAGAAAAGTAAATGTATAAAGCTATAATCCATGATATGTAAACCAAAGTCAAGGTCAGACATAAATTCGACTTCTGACAATTGTCTCACAATTGATATATACTGTGCATTGGGGCATCTTTGGTCACGTGGTTAGAGTACTAAACAACGCTGAGCTTGAAGATAAAAATCAGAAGTTAACCTAGGTAGTTGCTGAAAAACCCTTTTAACAACATTTGTATATATAAATGATGCGATTTTTAGAAACAAAAACTATCACCGACACGGCATATCATCTCTGTAAAATGGTAATTTCCTCACCATGATTGAAGGGTAAACGATGGTTTTCACTGGGACAACTTGTTGCAACGTATATGATGAGTAGGTTGTAACTAACGCAGTTCTTTATCACATATTTATGTGTAGTGTTTGATACATATGGTACTTTCTGTTCAAACTATTGCGGCGGTTGTAACTACAATTGGTATGATGTAAACGGTAATGACGTTTTCTGCCACACCAGGCCCACCACCACGCTAGTAAGTATATGGTCTTCTTGACACTTCGACAAATTGCTTCCTCCAACGTCCAAGACGTTTATAGCTCGACTAAAGGAATGATTAATCCCCCTTACTTCATGCTAGCTCGTGTATACGCATCTGCTGAAAAATGTCTTTCTAAACCAACATGACATAGCGATAAATAGAGAATAGATGGTTGGTGTCGTGAATTGGAAATGATATCGGGCAAGGCATAGGAATATTATCCGGTGAGCCCGAGCCCGATTAATTTTCCTATTCAAAGACAAAATTATCTATTCTATTTATCATGTTGCCTCCATGGATTATTATTAACAAACACAATGAAAACAAAATACAAAATAAAGGAAACAAAAGACAGAAAAAAAGTAGAAAATGACATGCACACATGACGTCATATGCCATGACGTACGTAGATATGACTTTTTGATTGATTTCACACGTGGATGAGTGATATATGATTAGTGCCGGATATCACAAATGTTATACGGCACCCTGTTATCGGTCCGTTTATTGCACCAGTGACAGGATAAATTCTATTAAATTTCATGGTTTTAATATTAAGGATTTTGGTGCCGCTCATTGTGCTTTCATCAGTCACAAATGTTGTTATTGGTGATTGGTGATTGGGTAAAGTACTCGATCTTAAAAGACATAGATATGTTCTCATCTGACGGAGAATAGTCCCCCACACCATTTATTACAGGCGTTCTACCCTTCTCTTGGAAATGACGTACTAATTATATAAATAAACACTTGTAAATGTAATTGCTCTTTGAAGTTAAAACACATTCTTAATCGGCGTTTATGTATTTAAAGATGTATTACTTATTCTATTACAGCCAACGAAAGGTTAAAACTGGTCACACAGAGAGATTCACCAACCGTGTTGTTATATGCTTTAGATTCGTGACAAATAAAACATTACATCAAATGATTAAATGCTCCTCTTTTCAATTTGTCCTGTTCAATATAAGGCAAGGACGATAGTTGTTAAACTATCCTCACTAGAACAAGGGTTTTCCCGTATTTAACATTGTTGCACAACACAGGATAATCGTCAGTATTGGTCATTATATAGACACATTAGCTTAATTATTTCCGTACGTTATCAAACATCCTTGTTAAATGCTTCTTAAGAAGGAAAAGAGCTTGAATATTTACAAGCTAACCTTTTCTTGACTGGAGTGTATTTACCAACGAAAAGTACTCTTATCACAATTTTAAAAGGGACTATCTATATTTTTGAGTGGGTTAACTTTCAGAAAGGACAATGCGTGTAATATTATTTTAAGTTTTGTTTAATTTTTAAAGGAGTAGTATATTCAGGGAGGGTGCGATTTAAAAAAAAAAAAGATGCAGTGAGTAAAATTTTAAAAGAGTCGTCTTGTGTAATGTTTTGAAGGGGAATGATAAGACAGGGCACAACATACAAAACATAAAAAAAACAAAGAATACAAATGGAGAGTAGAAAGGAAAGGAGAAAAAAAGAAATGCAATGTAAACAAATATAAATTTACGCTACATACTATATACAATACAATATATTACAATATATACAATAAACCT
The DNA here is from genome assembly GCA_947846245.1 of Cerastoderma edule. NCBI lineage: Eukaryota > Metazoa > Mollusca > Bivalvia > Cardiida > Cardiidae > Cerastoderma > Cerastoderma edule. The sequence continues at coordinate 15,059,291 of OX401418.1, read as the reverse complement.
ATACATAACGTTACACATTGAAAATAAAAAAACAGCTAAAAAACTATTGACAGGACTACTACTTATCTCTCGTGGGATTCAAATCGAGTTCCAAGTCACGTTGCTGAAAAAAAAATAAAGAACCCTGCTGCAGACGACTCTGGAAAATACTGTAGGAAAAGGAGAAATGAGCAATTTCACCTTTCCCCACAATGTTTTCTATTATATAAGTAGACAGTAGAAAATTTGGCGTTTGAAAATGGGTTAAACAAGATCAAAGTCCTACAATTTCATATCAAACCATCAGTCATCCGTAGATGCACTGGGTTGCAATTGTTCATGAAGCGTTGACATCTCTGCACAGAAGGGTTCTCTGAAATAAACAGGTATTGGGTAGATCATACTGCTAAAAATGGCGAAAATATATTAAAAATGGCTGAAATGTTGAAATCTCTACACAGGAAGGCATCCTCTGAAATATGTTCAAAATGGCTGAACTATTGAAATCTCTGCACAGAAGGGTTCTCAAAAATAAACAGATATTGGGTAGATCATACTGCTAAAGATGGCAAGAATATATTCAAAATGGCTGAAATGTTGAAATCTCTACACAGGAAGGCATCCTCTGAAATATATTCAAAATGGCTGTAGTTGAATTGTGGTCAGGTGGCTGCTGAAAGGAGAAAGCAAGTTTATTGGAGTAAAACATCTATGAACATATAACTCTAAGCTTACCAACAAATAGTACTCTTATCACAATTTTAGAACGGGTGGTGTACTATTATATGGTAAGCGTTTTAAAAAGGGACTATCTATATCTATAAGTGTGTGAACTTTTAAAAGGGACAATGCGTGTAATATTATCTTAAATTTTGTTTAATTTTTAAAGGGGTAGCATATTCAGGGTGGGTGCGATTTAAAAAAAAGAAATATGCAGTGAGAAATTTTTTAAAAGGGTCGTTTTGTGTAATGTTTTGGAAAGGACGGGTAAGACAGGGCACCACATGCAAAACATAAAAAAAATACAAATGGAGTGTAGAAAGGAAAGGAAAAGAGAAAAAAATACAATGTAAACAACTAAAAATTCACGCTCCATACTATATAATATAATACAATATATTAAGATATATACAATAAACCCAAACATAACGTTACAATTCGAAAATAAAAAAAAAACACTTAACTTATCTCCACCGAAAAAATATTTACAGGACTACTACTTATCTCTGGTGGGCTTCAAATCACGCTCCAAGTCACAGGACAGGCATCGCTGCTGAAAAATGAAAATAAAGAAATGCGAACGTCATATCTTATGTTTGGTTTGGTGGTAAATAGAAGCTACTAATTCATGTGGAAGTATGAAAATAATTGAAACATTCCATCGGTCGTTCGTCTTTGTATGCAATTGGATGCCATCGTCCATCTAGTTCTGACCTACTTCGACCTATACGAGCGATCCGAAACAGCAATACTCCTGACTCGAACCAATTAAGGTTAAACAAAGTATACACCACTAACAGAATGACATTTGGGGGAAATTAAAACCAGATATAGAATAACGAATAACCTTTTCGTTTTAGAAATCCAAATTATGAAACGGCTTTGCAAATGTACGTCCTTTCCTGGTTGTGGCTAAGGTCGTTTGGCACACAAAAGTCTCAATTTTGGCTAACAGAAATATCGTAAGTTCATGTAATCACGCCATTCAGCACGGGTAATCCGCTAATTATATGGCGAGCGTGTTGCAACACTTATCCTTGAACGACACTCATGCGCTTTGTGGCCTTCCAGATTAGATTACTTCATGGTTGAATCGTTTCGTATTAACCTCTTGCCTCATACGGTTATCCCAAATTCTTATTAAAATAAATGCGATTAAAAGTAAAGTCAATCAAAGCTTGCAACTGAATGTTGTTCTCTTCTTCAATACAGCAGCTGAAGCCATGCGACCCGTGCAAACATGCTGGACAGCTCTCGTCTCTGACTACAGAACCAACAGTCAAACGATCGATGTCAGCAAGCTATACTTCTGCGATATCATTGAACTGAAGACTGGAGAATTCCGATTATTAGCGAACGATTCCGTTCTTTTTAACGAGATACAACAGAGATATATGTTTGTCAAGGAATCCCTGGTTAATGAAGCCGATAACACGAAGGAAACAGCGAGGATATGTACTGGTGATTCTGGTTTCGTAGCTAGGCCATGTAAACCCCTAATTGTTGTACGAAGTAGGGTTTGTTATCTTGAGCAATTATTAACAAATTGCCTATGACAACAGGGCTTTGAAATAATATTACTTTAATATAGGTCGCTCCTACCTGAGCTTTCTGAATGACTGGCGCCCGTTTGAAGACGTTAATTGTTTTATATACCATGATTCTGTCTACTTTTAGTATAGTCGCTTTAAACAAGATTTACTATATTAACATAGGCGAAATGACTCGAATGATGCCGAAAGGCAATTTGCTAAAAATAGTGAGAAACGTCTCCAAGGCATCTTTCAAATCATTAAAGCTTTCTTGTAACATATGAATAATCGACTTGTGTGTTTTTACATAGACATTTAAGTTTTCTAATCACTTGAAGTGTCTATAGTAATTTTTGTGAGCTGGTCCAATATCGTCTGCCAAAATTGTATGTGAGTAGGTGGGCGTCGTGTTGCGTCATAGTAAATGCTAAGATACTGTTTGGTAACACTTTACCACATTCAGAAGCAGGTTTTTAATTGAAGCAGACGACTTTTGAAAAGTTTTGTAGACATGTGAAAAAGCTTTCTGTTCTGCTGTTGTGGTATGTGAATTGATTGAAAAGGAGAAGTCGCTTGTGACAACCGATTTCTTGTTTTGCCACACTGCTTTTAGAAAGTCGTCTGCTGCAACACGCAAAAATGTGTCGTTATGTGTTATATATATATATGTTACATACAGATAAATTGCTTATTTGTAACAATTGGCCCCTTTGTCATGGTGGGTTCTTGGTCGTTCGAAGCAGAAGCGTAAAAGTGTGTGTTCATCGAGTAAGGGTTTAACCCTTTCCCACTTTTCGACTGTTTGCAGACGACATTTAAAAATGTTATGAAATTGGAAAATAATCTTCTGATAGGGCAGAAAACATTGTGGGAAAAGGAGAAATTGATCATTACGGGCAATTTCTCCTTTCCCCACAATGTTTTCTAAAGTCGTCTGGAACAAAGTGGTCAACTGTCGAAAAAGACTTTGGTCCTCAGATTGTGGCTCCTGAATATCAGGATCAGAATACGATTCAAGTGTGGATTAATAAACAAACAAACTCAGAGTACGTAATAATGAATGTATTTAATTGTTTTGGGTAATCATTTGACAAGCAACAAATCGCAAAAACATAATATTATGGATGTGTTTACGACAGTTTAATTGGACAAAACATATCTTGAAATAAAGAGGAAACACATTTACAATTTATGGTGCATTTACTAAAAGATACATTACAAAAGATTAAAAAACGGAGATGGTGTTACAAGTAATGATATATTTCATGATAAGGTTTATTCATTCGATCATTTAACAGCATAGTGAAAGCCTCCAGTCTGCATGATACCTTATCTTGTTATGATCATAGCTCGAATTAAATGAATAAAATCAATATTAGTACCTGTCTTTCGAAAAGCATAAATGAATTGATAGTATAAGAATATTCCTTCGAATATGAACGCTTCTTTTAAAGTATTATTTAAAGCCAAAAAAAAAGAAGTAAAAATGAATATAAAGCATTTTTAATAGGAAAAGAGTCTGCATTTTCCCTAATTTGAATAATTAACCGAAGAACACAATTTATATGTATAGAGGACCTTAACATATGAGAAATAACCAATACATTGAAACATGAAAATTGATAATATAACACATAAACAAGGCACAATCCGCTCTTGTGGAAGTTATAAAAATGTCTATGGTAGATTTGTGTATTGGTTTTGAACTCATTTACAACTGATCGTGGATAATCTAAAGATAGTATCTTACAATTGCCGAGGTTTGAATAAGAATAAAAAAGAATTGACTTGTTCACATTGTTAAAAGAACAAATGCAGACATTGTATGCTTACAAGAAACACATTATCGAGAGTATGGAAAAAAACAATTTACTCTGAATGGGATGGCAAATGTTACTTTAGCCATGGTCAAGCTAACGCAAATGGGGTCTTGCTATTTAAGTAAATAGTATTGTCAATGACACAAATGGGAGATATATCATTTTAGATATGTTCTGCGATACTAGTTTTCTTCTGGTTAATTTATATGCACCTAACGGATGATAATCCAAACATTTTCATTGAGATGTTTAATACCATAGACACTTTGTCTAATGAACGTTTTATCATATGCGGGGATTTCAATCTAGTACTTAATCCTGTAGAGGATTATAACAATTACAAAAGCTTAAGCCATAATATGGCGAAAGAACTACACAATATTTCTGTAACATAGAGAAACAAGCGCCATAAATAAATCAATGCCTTTCATAGAGAAGGACAATGGAACATATCTTTATAACCAAACCGACATTTTAAATGAAACTAAAAACTACTATGAAAATTTATATGATGAAAAACATAAAAATACAACTTTCAATTTAGACGAAGAATTTTCTTACATTGAAGTAAATAGATTTACAGATGAACACAATTTATATGTAGAGAGGACCTTAACATATGAAGATATACCTAATACATTGAAACACATGAAAATTGATAAAAGTCCAGGATTTGACGAGCTTTCGTCGAATTTTTTTTTTTATATGGGTTTTACATCACATCAACATTATTTCAGTTATGTAGCGATGCCCGACTATTAATGATGGAGGAAGACCCCATACTCAACTGCCCATAAGGGCTGGTCAAGGTGTGTAGAACCATCAACATTCCGTAAGTCAGTCGGGAGACTGCCTCTCGTGAAAATCCATATCCCTCTCAGAATTTGAACCCACGCGGAGAGGGGCCATGTGATTTCAAGTACTGTACTCTAACCACTAGGCACGGAGGCCCCCCGTCGAATTTTTATAACGTTTTCTGGTCCAAGAAAGGACATTTTGTTGGTAGAGCTAAAGATATTATTATGGATGTGTTTACGACAGCTTAATAAACTATTACTGAAAATGTTTGCATAAATGTTAAGTACTAAACAGATAACATACTACTATTGTGGTACTAAATAAGTTTATTACGTCTTTGTAATGCTAAGGATAAATATTTACCCAAATTATGCATATCCTTCGAGCTTTCAGTATTCAATAATTCTATGAATTTGTTCATGTTATGACGTGAATAGTAATAATGCTTAATCTATTTTGATCTCAAATAATTATTTTAAATTTTGATTGTTCAGTACAAATGAACCAGTATAATTGAGTGCTATTCCTAAATAATCAAAGTTGTCGCTTATTTCTATTTTATTATTGTTGTTATACCATTTCTCATCTTCAAATGTACAACCCCTTTTTCTAAGTACCACTGTCTCAGTTTTTTTCTGTATTTACTCCCAGCCCCCCGGTTTGTGCAGTATTGGCATAATTTATCAAGACTTAAGTTTTGGACAATCCGCTCTTGTGGATGTTATAAAAATGTCTATGGTAGATATATGTATTGGTTTTGAACTCATTTATAACTGATCGTGGATAATCTAAAGATAGTATCTTACAATTGCCGTGGTTTGAATACGAATAAAAAAGAATTGACTTGTTCATATTGTTAAAAGAACACATGCAGACATTGTATGCTTACAAGAAACACATTATCGAGAATATGGAAAAAAAACAATTTACTCTGAATGGGATGGCAAATGTTACTTTAGCCTTGGTCAAGCTAACGCAAAGGGGGTCTTGCTATTTAAGTAAATAGTATTGTCAAGGACACAAATGGGAGATATATCATTTTAGATATGTTCTACGATACTAGTTTTCTTCTGGTTAATTTATATGCACCTAACGGATGATTATCCAAACATTTTCATTGAGATGTTTAATACCATAGACACTTTGTCTAATGAACGTTTTATCATATGCGGGGATTTCAATCTAGTACTTAATCCTGTAGAGGATTATAACAATTACAAAAGCTTAAGCCATAATATGGCGAAAGAACTACACAATATTTCTGTAACATAGAGAAACAAGCGCCATCAATAAATCAATGCCTTTCATAGAGAAGGACAATGGAACATATCTTTATAACCAAACCGACATTTTAAATGAAACTAAAAACTACTATGAAAATTTATATGATGAAAAACATAAAAATACAACTTTCAATTTAGACGAAGAATTTTCTTACATTAAAGTAAATAGATTTACAGATGAACACAATTTATATGTAGAGAGGACCTTAACATATGAAGATATACCCAATACATTGAAACACATGAAAATTGATAAAAGTCCAGGATTTGACGGGCTTTCGTCGAATTTTTATAAAGTTTTCTGGTCCAAGAAAGGACATTTTGTTGTTAGAGCTAAAGATATTATTATGGATGTGTTTACGACAGCTTAATAAACTATTACTGAAAATGTTTGCATAAATGTTAAGTACTAAACAGATAACATACTACTATTGTGGTACTAAATAAGTTTATTACATCTTTGTAATGCTAAGGATACATATTTACCCAAATTATGCATATCCTTCGAGCTTTCAGTATTCAATAATTCTATGAATTTGTTCATGTTATGACGTGAATAGTAATAATGCTTAATCTATTTTGATCTCAAATAATTATTTTAAATTTTGATTGTTCAGTACAAATGAACCAGTATAATTGAGTGCTATTCCTAAATAATCAAAGTTGTCGCTTATTTCTATTTTATTATTGTTGTTATACCATTTCTCATCTTCAAATGTACAACCCCTTTTTCTAAGTACCACTGTCTCAGTTTTTTTCTGTATTTACTCACAGCCCCCGGTTTGTGCAGTATTGGCATAATTTATCAAGACTTAAGTTTTGGACAATCCGCTCTTGTGGATGTTATAAAAATGTCTATGGTAGATATATGTATTGGTTTTGAACTCATTTATAACTGATCGTGGATAATCTAAAGATAGTATCTTACAATTGCCGTGGTTTGAATAAGAATAAAAAAGAATTGACTTGTTCATATTGTTAAAAGAACACATGCAGACATTGTATGCTTACAAGAAACACATTATCGAGAATATGGAAAAAACAATTTACTCTGAATGGGATGGCAAATGTTACTTTAGCCATGGTCAAGCTAACGCAAAGGGGGTCTTGCTATTTAAGTAAATAGTATTGTCAAGGACACAAATGGGATATATATCATTTTAGATATGTTCTGCGATACTAGTTTTCTTCTCGTTAATTTATATGCACCTAACGGATGATAATCCAAACATTTTCATTGAGATGTTTAATACCATAGACACTTTGTCTAATGAACGTTTTATCATATGCGGAGATTTCAATCTAGTACTTAATCCTGTAGAAGATTATAACAATTACAAAAGCTTAAGCCATAATATGGCGAAAAGAACTACACAATATTTCTGTAACTTAGAGAAACAAATCGCCATAAATAAATCAATGCCTTTCATAGAGAAGGACAATGGAACATATCTTTATAACCAAACCGACATTTTAAATGAAACTAAAAACTACTATGAAAATTTATATGATGAAAAACATAAAAATACAACTTTCAATTTAGACGAAGAATTTTCTAACATTGAAGTTAATAAATTTACAGATGAACATAATGTATATATAGAGAGGACCTTAACATATGAAGAAATAACAAATACATTGAAACACAGGAAAATTGATAAAAGTCCAGGATGTGACGGGCTTTTGTCGAATTTTTATAAAGTTTTCTGGTCCAAGAAAGGACATTTTGTTGTTAGAGCTAAACATATTATTATGGATGTGTTTACGACAGCTTAATAAACTATTACTTAAAATGTTTCCAGAAATGTTAAGTACTAAACAGATAACATACTACTATTGTGGTACTAAATAAGTTTATTATGTCTTTGTAATGCTAAGGATACATATTTACCCAAATTATGCATATTCTTCGAGTTTTTAGTATATAAATTGAGATCTTTTTTTGTGAAAATATATAGTGTGCTTAGAACAGCGTTACTTGATACATCAGAACACCATTCTTAATAGAAATTATTGAGTTCCCTTTGTTTGAATTCCAATAAAAACATTTATTCTGTCGACAACATTACTGTATCAAAAACGTAGGAGAAGCCATACTCATTGAACAGTTGTTTTACATTATAAATCTAACCTTTATTACCCTTTAAATATATCTCATGTGCATTCCTAAATACGGTATGCAATATAATATTATCCGTTTGTGATAACATAAGCCAATATTTGATAATTTGAACATATCTATTTATACATAATGGATATCGCCAAAGTTCGCCATATACTGCTGCAATGCAAGCATTGGTTTTTACCCCTAAGATTTATTTACAGAACTTAAGGTGAACTTGCTCAAGATTTAGCTTTATATAAATCCTATATAGGGCTCGCATAGTTCAATATGGACACGACAAATGAATCAAACAATTGTAAAGAAGTGTCCGGTAATACTTAGTGTAGTTTAATATCGTTGTACAGAACATGAATCGCTCTTAAAGCTTTACCTTTTAAATATTGATTGTTCAGTACAAATGAACCAGTATAATTGAGTGTTATTCCTAAATAATCAAAATTGTCGGTTATTTTTATTTCATCATTGTTGTCATACCATTTCTCATCTTCAAATGTACAGCCCCTTTTTCTAAGTACCACTATCTCAGTTTTTCTGTATTTACTCCCAGCCCCCAGTTTGTGCAGTATTGGCATACTTTATCAAGACTTAAGTTTTGGACAGTCCGCTCTTGTGGATGTTATAAAAATGTCTATGGTAGATATATGTATTGGTTTTGAACACATTTATAACTGATCGTGGAAAATCTAAAGAATCTAACTGAATAAGATTTAAAGATGGAATTGTTCAAAACAATATTTTGTAACGTGTTCACAACAAATTCATTATAACTGTAAAGTAACTGAAAAGACTTAAACATGGAATTGTTCAAAACAATATTTTATTACGTGTACACAACAAATTCGTTATAACTGGAAAATAACTGAATAAGACTGAAAAAAATGCCATTGTTCAAAACAATATTTTATAACGTGTACACAACAAATTCGTTATAACTGTAAATTAACTGAATTAGACTTAAAAATGGAATTGTCAAAACAATATTTTATAACGCCCACAACAAATTCGTTATAACTGTAAATTAACTGAATAAGACTTAAAAATGGAATTGTTCAAAACAATATTTCATAACGTGTACACAACAAATTCGCTATAACTGTAAAGTAACTGAATAAGATTTAAAAATGGAATTGTTCAAAACATTATTCCATAACGTGTTAACAACAAATTTGTTATAACTGTAAAGTAACTGAAAATGACTTAAAAATGGAATTGTTCAAAACAATATTTTATAACGTGTACACAACAAATTCGTTATAACTGTAACGTAACTGAATAAGACTTAAACATGGAATTGTTCAAAACAATATTTTATAACGCGTACTCAACAAAGTCGTTATAACTGTAAAAGTAACTGAACAAGACTTAAAAAATGAATTGTTCAAAACAATGTTTAGATAAAGGTTTAACGTATAAAAAGAATGATTTTTATCATGACGGACACCTTATACAAAGCCCATTATTTAAACCATTTAAAGTGAATAATCATTAAGATCGACCGTCTAAATGCGGAGCACACTGATTGAGTATTAACATTTACAAACCTTTTAATACTACAACAATTAAAGACTGTTAAAAACCTTAGCAATAACTATATCAAAAATATTCAGCATCTTTAATAATTGACTAAGTAACATGATATTTGTTGAAAACGTATGCGAACTGTCTCGCCGAGGAAAAACCCAGAGTCTGGGAAACCTCTGTCCGTTTGTCAGTGTCAGATCGCGTGATATGTCGGACCTCATTACGTTTGATGAACAACAAATAAACATGTTGGGAACGCATTTAGTATTCGAACGAACTACTAATCTGTATTTTAAAGTTACCTTCTATTCCATCAATTCAATCTTGTTACATTCTATTCCATCGATTCAATCTAAAGTAAAATCAGGTATGACTAACTTGTAAAGCAAAAGCTCACCTAACACAAACACAAACACACACACACACAGTGGTGTTTATTAAATGTCTGATGGCTAATATCACGGAGAAGGTACTTCGATCAAAGTTATTATATCGTGGTTTGCAGTCTAACACAACCGCTGGGTTTGAGTCGAACGCTGCATGTCTGTTCATGAGTATGGTTTCCGAGGTGTAGCTTGATCTTTTGCCAAGGCGATTCATTTTTCTGGAAATAAACAAAACGGATAATAAGTATCCAATTTAACATTTATTTGGCGAAAAAAGGCATTTCTGTTAGTCCCTGTAAAAGTGGTGTGACATTTAAAGTATTACACAGACCACTTAAAGTATATTGGTAAAAGGTAACAGGTCTGGCAAAACAATGATTTCACGAAAAGTCAAGTTATACTCACCATAGAGCAATTGTATGTTTAGCTTATCAGTCCATGCGTTGCTGGTACCACCGTTTCGACTTCGCCATTCAGTCTTCGCCATTCAGTCTTCGCCATTCAGTCTTCGCCATTCAGTCTTCGCCATTCAGTCTTCGCCATTGCCATTCAGTCTTCGCCATTCAGTCGTATTCAGTCTTCGCCATTCAGTCGTATTCAGTTTTCGCCATTCAGTCGTATTCAGTTTTCGCCATTCAGTCTTATTCAGTCTTCGCCATTCAGTCTTATTCAGTCTTCACCATTCAGTCTTATTCAGTCTTCACCATTCAGTCTTATTCAGTCTTCGGCTTTAAGGCGCATCGACAGCTAAGGTCATTTAGCGCGCATTATGATGTGGATAAATGCATATTAAAAATATTGACAGGTTCAAATGTATAAGATGAATAATAGTAGATAGAAAAGGTGTAAAAACATTGATAGTGATAGATGTAATGAATGTGTGAAATTAAATAAATAAGGTTTTTAATTTTAAAAAGGACAGTGTGTGTTCAATTTTAAAAAGGACAGGGTGTGTGTTCAATTTTAAAAAGGACAGGGTGTGTGTTCAATTTTAAAAAGGACAGGGTGTGTGTTCAATTTTAATAAGGACAGGGTGTGTGTTCAATTTCAAAAGGGATAGGGTGTGTATGTTCTATTTTAAAAAGGACAGGGTGTTTGATTAAAAAAACGGTATAATACATAAAACGGCTACCTTTAACTCTAAGCTTACCAACAAATAGTACTCTTATCACAATTTTAAAAGGGGCGGTGTACTATTTTATGGTAAGCGTTTTTAGAAGGGACTATCTATATCTATAAGTGTGTGAACTTTTAAAAAGGACAATGCGTGTAATATTATCTTAATTTTGTTTAAATTTTAATGGGATAGTATATACAGGGTGGGTGCGTTTTAAAAAGATGTAGTGAGGAAAATTTTAAAAGGGTCGTTTTGTTTAATGTTTTGAAAATGATGGGCAAGACAGAGCACACAATGCAAAACATAAAAAAACAAAGAATACAAATGGAGTGTAGAAAGGAAAAGAAAAGATAAAGAAATGCAATGTAAACAACTATAAATTCACGCTACATACTATATACAATACAATATATTACAATATATACAATTAACCTTACATAACGTTACAAATCGAAAATGACAAAAAATGCTAAAGATGGCGAAAATATATTTAAAATGGCTGAAGTGTTGAAATCTCTTCACAGGAAGGGAACCTCTGAAATAAATCCAAAGTGGCTAAAGTTAAATCATGATCGTGTGGCTGCTGAAACATCTATGAACATATACCTTAAACTCTAACCTTACCAACAAATAGTACTCTTATCACAAATTTAAAAGGGGCGGTGTACTATTCGGTTGTAAGCGTTTTGAAAGGGACTACCTATATATCAGACAAATCTTAACACAAGTTTAACAAGGGACGGAGTGTGTGTGTGTGTGTGTACTTTTAAAAATGACAATGCGTTTAATGTTATTTTAAGTTTTGTTCATTTTTAAAGGGGTAGTATATATAGGGAGGGTGCGATTTAAAGAAAAAAGATGCAGTGTGTTTCGAAGGGCCGTTTAGTATATTTAGAAATGACTTTGTGTACTATTAGACAGGGAACAACATACAAAAGTTAATAAACAAGACATGTTAAATGTACAAAGAATACAAGTGGAGAGTAGAAAAGAAAGGAGAAGATAAATAAATACAATGTAAACAACTATACAATCACGCTACAAACTATATACAATACAATACATTATAATATATACAATAAACCTATACATAACGTTGCAAATCAACAATAAAAAATACTTAACTTATCTACGGTGGGCTCCAAGTCACGGCACATGTAGGCCTATCGCTGCTGAAATATAAAGATAAAGAAATGCGAACGTCATATACGTTGTTTGATTTGCTGGTAAATAACCTACTAATCTATATGGACAGAAATATGAATATAGAAATATGGAAAGAATTGAAACATACCTTGCGTCGGTCGTCATTATATGCAATTGGATGCCACCATTCATCTAGCGCCGACCTACTTCGACCATACGAGCGATCTGTAATAAACAGCAATGCTGAAGACTCGAACCAAATAACGTTAAACAAAGTATACACAACTTACAGAATGTATTGGTAAATACAGCTGAGGATTACGAAAGTATCTTGAAATAAGAAATTAACCCATTACAAAACAATAACAACACATTTACCGCTTTGTTGCAGACGACGCTGGAAGAAACACTGTGGGAAAAGGAGAAATTGCTCACAACGAGCAATTTCACCTTTTCCCACGTTTTCTACTACATCAGTAGACAGTAGAAAATTGGCGTTTGGTAAAAGTATATTCAACTTACGGAATGACATTGGGGGGAAATTAAAACCAGACAGAATAACGAATTACCTTTCCGTTTTAGAAATCCAAATTAAGAGACGTACTTTCAAACATACGTCCTTTCCTGGCTGTGACTAAAGTCGTTTGGCGTATTTCTCCAAAACACCCGGCTTTTATAAGTCGAACAGTTTCACATTAACCATTACCCCCTATGGTAAGCGGGTAAAATTGTTGAATTACTCTCAGTACACTGACATTTTGCCCTAATGAGCAATACTGAGTTACCCTTTAGTTCCACAATCACAACAGAAGGGTTTTAATGTGCAAACAAACATCATTGGTTACATTGTTTTTATATAGAAAAAAAGTCACAATACGTTCAATTTGAATAATTCAAGGAAGAATCATGAATGACCAATGTATGTTGTATGATTATCGCAAAGTACCTTAAGTTTTTAACGATATAGCCCTATTCCAGCAAACGAACCAACATCTGTAGAATTTAGTAGAATTGATCATCAACACCTGTTTATGGCGACGTGTAATGCAGTCATGAAAGTAATTTTGAATTTTGGAATAAATGGTTATGTTACGATATATATGAATATAATGAAATCTTACCTTGGATCATCATTGCAGACTTTGATCAACCATAAAGATGACCTGAAATTTACATTCAATCTTAAAAACACCTATATAGTGAGTGTTAACAGATTTGAGGAACATTGGAAGATGATTTCTAGAAATCAATAAGCAGAACATGGCTTGTAGATACTTAATTGACGCTTCCTGAATTAAATACGATACCAATAGGTGTATATCAAACAATAATACAACGACTCTATAATTTCAATGACATTTTGTTTTACTTTCAAATTTTGTGATCAAGCACCTTTAAGCAATTACCATTTCAATGTAATATTAATTAATCGGTGAGCATATCATGAGCAGTCGTTTGCTGCTGGCGTGGAACCATGTTAAATGTCTACAAGGTGAAAAGCACTAATCAATCAAACAAAGCTATGTCCACCTACCATTTGCCATCTTAAGGTTCACTGGGGTTACGATTGTTCGTGAAGCGTTGGCATATGTGCATGGAAAGGACTGTCTGAAATAAAAAGAGCTGGTTAAAAGAATTCATGTATTGGTAGATTTTACTGTTTATTACGAAAGTATCTTGAAATATATCAACCCATTACTAAACAATAACAACAGTGTACCACTTTGTTGCAGACGACTTTGGAAAACACTGTTGGAAGAGGAGAAATTGCTTATAACGAACAATTTCACATTTCACCACAATGTTTTCTACTATATCATTAGACAGTAGACAATTTGGCGCTTGGTAATGAGTCAACAAGTTCTATGTTCACATACCATCGGTCATCCGTAGATGCCCTTGGTTGCAATTGTTCATGAAGCGTTGAAATCTCTGCACAGACAGGATTATCTGAAACAAAAAAGATGCTTAGAATAATCCATGTATTGATAGATGTTTTGATTACGAAAGTATATTGAAATGATATATTAACAAATTACAAAACAATAACAATATTTTACCACTTTGTTACAGACCGACTCTGGAAAACACTGTTGAAAAATGTGTAATTGCTCATAACGAGTAATTTCACCTTTTCCCACAATGTTTTCTAATATATAAGTAGAGGGTAGAAAAAGTGGCATTGGGTACTTGGTTAAACAGCATCAACGTCATACGATTTCGTATCAAATCTATGTACTCATACAATCGGTCATCCGAAGATGCACTGGGTTGCAGTTGTTCATGAAGCGTTGAAATCTCTGCAAAGAAAGGGTGCTCTGAAACAAAAAAATATCTGGTAGATCATACTGCTAAAGATGGCGAAAATATATTCAAAATGGCTGAAGTGTTGAAATCTCTGCACAGGAAGTGTTACTCTGAAATATATTCAAAATGGCTGTAGTTAAATCATGATCGTTTGGCTGCTAAAAGGAGAAAGCAAATTGATATGAGTAAAACATCTATGAACAGATACCATAAACTCTAGGGTTACCAACAAATAGTACTCTTATCATAATTTTAAAAGGGGCGGTGTACTATTTAATGGTAAGCGTTTTTTAAAGGGACTATCTATATCCACAAGTGTATGAATTTTTAAAAGGGACAATGCGTGTAATATTATCTTAAATTTTGTTTAAATTTTAATGGGATATTATATACAGGGTGGGTGCGTTTTAAAAAGATGCAGTGAGAGAAATTTAAAAGGGTCGTTTTGTTTAATGTTTTGAAAGTGATGGGCAAGACAGAGCACACAATGCAAAACATAAAAAAACAAAGAATACAAATGGGGTGTAGAAAGGAAAAGAAAAGATAAAGAAATGCAATGTAAACAACTATAAATTCACGCTACATACTATATACAATACAATATATTACAATATATACAATTAACCTTACATAACGTTACAAATCGAAAATGACAAAAACTGCTAAAGATGGCGAAAATATATTTAAAATGGCTGAAGTGTTGAAATCTCTTCACAGGAAGGGAACCTCTGAAATAAATCCAAAGTGGCTAAAGTTAAATCATGATCGTGTGGTTGCTGAAACATCTATGAACATATACCTTAAACTCTAAGCTTACCAACAAATAGTACTCTTATCACAAATTTAAAAGGGGCGGTGTACTATTCGGTTGTAAGCGTTTTAAAAGGGACTACCTATATATCAGACAAATCTTAACACAAGTTTAACAAGGGACGGAGTGTGTGTGTGTGTGTGTACTTTTAAAAATGACAATGCGTTTAATGTTATTTTAAGTTTTGTTCATTTTTAAAGGGGTAGTATATATAGGGAGGGTGCGATTTAAAGAAAAAAGATGCAGTGTGTTTCGAAGGGCCGTTTAGTATATTTAGAAATGACTTTGTGTACTATTAGCCAGGGAACAACATACAAAAGTTAAAAAACAGACATGTTAAATGTACAAAGAATACAAGTGGAGAGTAGAAAAGAAAGGAGAAGATAAAGAAATACAATGTAAACAACTATACAATCACGCTACAAACTATAAACAATACAATACATTATAATATATACAATAAACCTATACATAACGTTGCAAATCGACGATGAAAAAATACTTAACTTATCTACGGTGGGCTCCAAGTCACGGCACATGTAGGCCTATCGCTGCTGAAATATAAAGATAAAGAAATGCGAACGTCATATACGTTGTTTGATTTGCTGGTAAATAAGCTACTAATCTATATGGACAGAAATATGAATATAGAAATATGGAAAGAATTGAAACATACCTTGGGTCGGTCGTCATTGTATGCAATTGGATGCCACCATTCATCTAGCTCCGACCTACTTCGACCATACGAGCGATCTGTAATAAACAGCAATGCTGAAGACTCGAACCAAATAACGTTAAACAATGTATACACAACTTACAGAAGGTATTGGTAAATACGGCTGAGGATTACGAAAGTATCTTGAAATAAGAAATTAACCCATTTTACAAAACAATAACAACAAATTTACCGCTTTGTTGCAGACGACGCTGGAAAAAAACACTGTGGGAAAAGGAGAGATTGCTCACAACGAGCAATTTCACCATTCCCCACAATGTTTTCTACTACATCATAGACAGTAGAAAATTGGCGTTTGGTAAAAGTATATTCAACTTACGGAATGGCATTGGGGGGGGGGGAATTAAAACCAGACAGAGTAACGAATTACCTTTCCGTTTTAGAAATCCAAATTAAGAGACGTACTTTCAAACATACGTCCTTTCCTGGCTGTGACTAAAGTCGTTTGGCGTAATTCTCCAAAACACCCGGCATTTATAAGTCGAACAGTTTCGTATTAACCATTACCCCCTATGGTAAGCGGGTAAAATTGTTGAATTACTCTCAGTACACTGACATTTTGCCCTAATGAGCAATACTGAGTTACCCTTTAGTTCCACAATCACAACAGAAGGGTTTTAATGTGCAAACAAACATCATTTGTTACATTGTTTTTATATAGAAAAAAGTCACAATACGTTCAATTTGGATAATCCAAGGAAGAATCATGAATGACCAATGTATTTTGTATGATTATCGCAAAGTACCTTCAGTTTTTAACGATATAGCCCTTTTCAAGCAAACGAACCAATATCGGTAGAATTTGATAGAATTGATCATCAACACCTGTTTATGGCGACGTGTAATGCAGTCATGAAAGTAATTTTGAATTCTGGAATAAATGGTTGTGTTACGATATATATGAATATAATGAGATCTTACCTTGGATCATCATTGCAGACTTTGATCAACCATAAAGATGACCTGAAATTTACATTCAATCTTAAAACCCATATAGTGAGTGTTAACAGATTTGAGGAACATTGGAAGATGATTTCTAGAAATCAATAAGCAGAACATGGCTTGTAGATACTTAATTGACACTTCCTGAATTAAATACGATACCAATAGGTGTATATCAAACAATAATACAACAACTCTATAATTTCAATGACATTTTGTTTTACTTTCAAATTTTGTGATCAAGCACCTTTAAGCAATTACCATTTCAATGTGATATTAATTAATCGGTGAATATATCATGAGCAGTCGTTTGCTGCTGGCGTGGAACCATGTTAAATGTCTACAAGGTGAAAAGTACTAATCAATCAAACAAAGCTATATCCACCTACCATTTGCCATCTTAAGGTTCACTAGGGTTACGATTGCTCGTGAAGCGTTGGCATATGTGCATGGAAAGGACTGTCTGAAATAAAAAGCGGATTAAAAGAATCCATGTATTGGTAGATTTAACTGTTTATTACGAAAGTATCTTTAAATATATTAACCCATTACTAAACAATAACATTGTACCACTTTGTTGCAGACGACTCTGGAAAACACTGTTGAAAGAGGAGAAATTACTTATAACGAACAATTTCACATTTCACCACAATGTTTTCTACTATAGCATTAGACAGTAGACAATTTGACGCTTGGTAATGAGTCAACAAGTTCTATGTTCACATACCATCGGTCATCCGTAGATGCCCTTGGTTGCAATTGTTCATGAAGCGTTGAAATCTCTGCACAGACAGGATTATCTGAAACAAAAAGAGATGCTTAGAATAATCCATGTATTGGTAGATGTTTTGATTACGAAAGTATATTGAAATGATATATTAACAAATTACAAAGCAGTAACAATATTTTACCACTTTATTACAGACCGACATGGAAAACACTGTTGAAAAAAGAGTAATTGCTCATAACAAGTAATTTCACCTTTTCCAACAAAGTTTTCTAATATATAAGTAGAGGGTAGAAAAAGTGGCATTGGGAACTTGGTTAAACAGCATCAACGTCATACGAATTTGTATCAAATCTATGTTCACATACCATCGGTCATCCGTAGATGCACTGGGCTGCAATTGTTCACGAAGCGTTGAAATCTCTGCAAAGAAAGGGTGCTCTGAAACAAAAAAATATCTGGTAGACCATACTGCTAAAGATGGCGAAAATATATTCAAAATGGCTGAAGTGTTGAAATCTCTGCACAGGAAGTGTTACTCTGAAATAAATTCAAAATGGCCGTAGTTAAATCATGATCGTGTGGCTGCTGAAAGGAGAAAGCAAATTGATACGAGTAAAACATCTATGAACAGATACCATAAACTCTAGGCTTACCAACAAATAGTAGTCTTATCACAATTTTAAAAGGGGCGGTGTACTATTTAATGGTAAGCGTTTTTGAAGGGACTATCTATATCTACAAGTGTGTGAACTTTTAAAAGGGACAATGCGTGTAATATTATCTTCAATTTTGTTTAAATTTTAATGGGATAGTATATACAGGGTGGGTGCGTTTTAAAAAGATGCAGTGAGAAAAATTTTAAAAGGGTCGTTTTGTGTTATGTTTTTAAAATGATGGGTAAGACAGGGCACAACATGCAAAACATAAAAAAACAAAGAATACAAATGGAGTGTAGAAAGGAAAAAAAGAAGATAAGGAAATTCAATGTAAACAACCTTAAATTCACGCTACATACTATATACAATACAATATATTACAATCATGAATGATGAAAACTGCTCAAGATGGCGAAAATATTTTTAGAATGGCTGAAGTGTTGAAATCTCTACACAGTTTTAAAAGGGGCGGTGTACTATTCGGTTGTAAGAGTCTTAAAAGGGACTACATATCAGACAAATCTTATCACAAGTTTAAAAAGGGACGGAGTGTGTGTGTGTGTGTGTACTTTTAAAAATTACAATGCGTTTAATGTTATTTTAAGTTTTGTTAATTTTTAAAGGGGTAGTATATATAGGGAGGGTGCGATTAAAAAAAAAAGATGAAGTGTGTTTAGAAGGGCCGTTTGGTATATTTAAAAATGACTGTGTACTGTAAGACAGGGCACAACATACAAAAGTTAAAAAACAAGACAGTGTTAAATGTACAAAGAATACAAGTGGAGAGTAGAAAAGAAAGGAGAAGATAAAGAAATACAATTTAAACAACTATACAATCACGCTACAAACTATATACAATACAATATATTACCATATATACAATAAACCTATACATAACGTTGCAAATCGACAATGAAAAAATACTTAACTTATCTACGGTGGGCTCCAAATCACGGCACATGTAGGCCTATCGCTGCTGAAATATAAAGATAAAGAAATGCGAACGTCATATACGTTGTTTGATTTGCTGGTAAATAAGCTACTCATCTATATGGAAAGAAATATGAATATAGAAATATGGAAAGAATCGAAACATACCTTGGGTCGGTCGTCATTGTATGCAATTGGATGCCACCATTCATCTAGCTCCGACCTACTTCGACCATACGAGCGATCTGTAATAAACAGCAATGCTGAAGACTCGAACCAAATAACGTTAAATAAAGTATACACAACTTACAGAATTTATTGGTAAATCCGGCTGAGGATTACGAAAGTATCTTGAAATAATATATAAAACCATTACAAAACAATAGCAACAAATTTACCGCTTTGTTGCAGGCGACGCTGGAAAAAACACTGTGGGAAAAGGAGCAGTTTCACCTTTCCCCACAATGTTTTCTACTACATCAGTAGACAGTAGAAAATTGGCGTTTGGTAAAAGTATACACAACTTACGAAATGATATTGGGGGGAAATTAAAACCAGACAGAATAACGAATTACCTTTTCGTTTTAGAAATCCAAATTAAGAGACGTATTTTCAAACATACGTCCTTTCCTGGCTGTGGCTAAAGTCGTTTGGCGTATATCTCCAAAACAC
This sequence comes from Cerastoderma edule, assembly GCA_947846245.1. Classification (NCBI taxonomy): domain Eukaryota; kingdom Metazoa; phylum Mollusca; class Bivalvia; order Cardiida; family Cardiidae; genus Cerastoderma; species Cerastoderma edule. The sequence continues at coordinate 15,039,080 of OX401418.1, read as the reverse complement.
CCGGCTTTTAAAAGGTGAAATTACATAATATATAATTACGGCACACAAAAGTCTCAATTTTGGCCAACAGAAACATCGTGAAATATCGTGAGTTCATGTAACCACGCCATTCAGCACGGGTAATCCGCTAATTATATGGCGAGCGTGTTGCAACACTTTTCCTTGAACGACACTCATGCGCTTTGTGGCCTTCCAGATTACATCATGGTTGAATCGTTTCATATTAACCTCTTGCCTCATGCGGTAATTCCAAATTCTAAGTAAAATAAATGCGATGAAAAGCAAAGTCAATCAAAGCTTGCAACTGAATGTTGTTCTTTTCTTCGAATTTTATTTCCCAAAATAATGGTTTGGATAAAAGAAGAAATCAACCAATTTTTAACAAGCCTCAATTCAAAGTTCATTGTTTGGAGGTCTTTTTACATAATTTCCTTCTATCAAGATGAGTAAAACAAAATACCCACCTTTCAAATTCATCCATTACGCGAGATGTGTACACTGCACATAAAGGCCTCAAGAGTTTGCTCTTGCCAGGTCTCAAACTTCAGACTCCAACATTCCAAGTCAAACCTACGGATCCACCCAACCCCCTACCCCATTTGAAGGCAATGGTTTTCATCGGAAATGCTCAACTCTTTTAACCTTTTCAACAATAATGTATGCTTTATCTCTTCATTAGGACCGGTCAAAGATGGATATAAGGAGTGGACAGAAAGGACATGAGTACTGAGTAATGTGAGCTGTTTATACATGATTTTAAACAATAACAATGAAGAAAGGGAGACAACTGTGCACATCTTTCCCCCATGAAAAAACTTGCAATTGATCCCCTTACTCTGACTTTCATGTATATTCTTTAATGTATGGCTCGGTCATAAGGAGCATATCTATGCTTTGAAAGGGGGTCGGGCGGGGTTTGGATTGGGAGGGGGGTGGAGAGGAGAGGAGGTAGGGAGGGCTTTGGGCTCTATGTGGATATAAAATCACAGCCTTGCCAAGATTATTGGTAAAGGGTTAGCAGTCAGAAAGATAATGTGTAGAATAACTCAATTACTCAATAAAACACTGTAGGAAAAGAGAGAACGGCTTATTTGGTTATCATCACATAGCCGTTACACTTCTTTCCTACGCATAGTGTTGTCGTCTGTGCACCTATTCATGACTTTTTACCAATACTGAACGATAACCTTACATAGTCAATGACTGCTTTCCCATATAAACAAAAACAATCAGTGGTAAGAGAAGACAACCATCATAGCCGTTTGAATTTATGTCAAGAAATAGTGAACGGACCGGGTCTTGAAGGAACGACATTCCAGTGAACTTAGTGTAAAATCAGAAGCATCGTCTGCATATAGACTCAGAATAGACTGTATGAAAAGACTGAATCCCTAATTACAATATCTTATGGTTACATAGCACCAATTAGCTCCAAAATATTCTATTCTGTCGCTCGGATTATTTGGCGGTTAACGCTGCTGTCAACGTCATTTTAGAAATAGTGCGGTCTTCCCATGCACCTTTTTTCCCACATGGACTTAATTTGTCAGTGGTGAGGGAGGAATTAGTCATGTCGCATTGACTTCCTTTTAAAAGCAAACAAAAAACAAAAAAACAACAACAACAACAACATTGCCCGGGCTGGGATTCCAAACCACAGACACCGCCATTTTGAGGTAAACATGCGACTCCATTTTTTTTTATTTGTTTCATTTTTCATGTACAGCAATTAACCATGAAACATGTTGCAATGGCCTCTTAACCCTTTATCAAACAATAACGACATTTGACCAGTTGGCTGCAGACGACTCTGGAAAACATTGCGGGAAAAGGAGAAATTGCTCATCACAAACATTTTCTTCCTTTTCCCACGATGTTTCCTGCCCTATCAGAAGATAGTGCTTCCATTTCATCAGTGTTTGAAATATAGTTTGAAGACTCTTTCAATTTGGAACAGTGGAGAATTTGGCGTTTGGTAAAGGGTTAAACAACCAAGAGTTTGCTCTGGCCAGGTCTCAAACTTCAGACTCCAATATTCCAAGTCAAACCTACGGATCCACCCCACCCCCTACCCCATTTGAAGGCAATGGTTTTCATCAGAAATGCTCAACTCTTTTAACCTTTTCAACAATAATGTTTGCTTTATCTCTCCATTAGAACCGGTCAAAGGTGGATATAAGGAGTGGACAGAAAGGACATGTGTACTGAGTAATGTGAGCTGTTTATACATGATTTCAGACAATAACAATGAAGAAAGGGAGACAACTGTGCACATCTTTCCCCCATGAAAAAACTTGCAATTGATCCCCTTACTCTGACTTTCACGGCATATTCTTTAATGTATGGCTCGGTCATAAGGAGCATATCTATGCTTTAGAAGGGGGTCGGGCGGGGTTTGGATTGGGAGGGAGGGGGTGGGGGGTGGAGTGGAGGGAGGGAGGGCTTTGGGCTCTATGTGGATATAAAATCACAGCCTTGCCAAGATTATTGGTAAAGGGTTAGCAATCAGAAAGATAATGTGTAGAATAACTCAATTACTCAATAAAACACTGTAGGAAAAGAGAGAACGGCTTATTTGGTTATCATCACATAGCCGTTACACTTCTTTCCTACGCATAGTGTTGTCGTCAGTGCATCTATTCATGACTTTTTACCAATACTGAACGATAACCTTACATAGTCAATGACTGCTTTCCCATATAAACACAAACAATCAGTGGTGAGAGAAGACAACCATCATAGCCGTTTGAATTCATGTCAAGAAATAGTGAACGGACCGGGTCTCGAAGGAACGACATTCCGGTGAACTTAGTGTAAAATCAGAAGCATCGTCTGCATATAGACTCAGAATAGACTGTATGAAAAGACTGAATCCCTAATTACAATATCTTATGGTTACATAGCACCGATTAGTTCCAAAATATTCTATTCTGTCGCTCGGATTATTTGGCGGTTAACGCTGCTGTCAACGTCATTTTAGAAATAGTGCCTGGATCTATCATGTTCGCATGCATTTGAACTCTTACTTTTTTATTTTCTTTTATTCATCTGTAAGGTATACAAAGTATTTCGGATCCCAAACACTTTCTGTTACTACGAATCACTTAACACATACTAATTCCATTCAATCGAATATTTCATTCTTATATATATATTCTTATAGTTGTTTTTTCGTATGCTGGTAAAGTGTCATTGCTGAAATAACGTTCATTGAGGTGGTTTAGTATCGAAACATAGGTTGGTTCTGTTCTCAACGATCTATTCCCAATTAACAAAATTCAAAAAAAAATATCGCGTGTCGTCGCAGATTTCTCCGGGTTGACTGGACCGATCTTGTTGAGAGAGGTATCGTTGGACGCAGAAATCATTTGGCTATGCGGGACATATAGAGAATTGACAGACTAACGATCTTATAAAAAATTACGGACTGATAAGCGCGGAACGTCAGAACTGGTTTCTCTTTGAAGTTGTTTCCCTTGTGTATATATAGTGTTAATAAAGGTCTTTTATGATATTTTTCCCTGTGTTTCAGACTAGCTTTACTATCCTTAAAACTAGAGAGGAAGGCATTTAACATGTAACCAGGATGACTGAATGAAAGACTATTGAGTTTTTTTATTGAGAACGAGCACTTATTTATAGCACAAGTCATTGTTTTGCTTTTTGGAACATCTGGTAGATGGCTGGCCTGAACCCTTCCATTAACCCTTTACCAAATGCCAATTTTTGACTGTCCCAAATTGAAAGAGTTTGCAGACGGCAATTCAAAATGTGATGGAATTGAAAAATAATCTTCTGGTGGGGTAGACAACTTCATGGGAAATGAACAAATTGCTCGGTAAGAGCAATTTCTTCTTTCCCCAAAGTGCTTTCCAGAGTCGTATGCAACAAAGTGGTGAAATGTCGTCAATGTTTTGGAATGGGTTAAGCAACTGCAGCTGTCACAAAATGACCTAACAAGTGAATGTTTTCTCTTGAGGACTTAGACTTCCCTTGAGTCACTCAAATCGGTGTCCCAACAGTTGAAACACACATTTTAAATCAGCGATATTTTACCACATTTTGGGAATGGGTCCGGTACTTTACAGATTGGGGAAAATCGCGGCATTTCACTAGAAATTAGGTATTTTCAGGAATAACTAGATTTAAACAAAACAACTCTGATAGTTTATTTGTTACTGTGCTGGCCCTGAAACCAGTCAGAGTTTTTGTCGTTGAAAGTTAAAACTGCTTTGAGTAGTATTTGCTGTTGTGAGACGCAGCACCATTCACAAAACCACATTGGTAACCACATCATTGCGCTTGGCTCGTTTCATCCAGTTGCCTGGTCTTGTTGGCGCTGGGTTGTTTCAGTTATGCTTAATTTGTTCAGATGGTCTGTATTATTGTAGTTTTTGAGATACAGTGTTTTAAAGACGCTTGATCTTTATACACCAGAACGTCAAAAAAAAAAGAAACGACGTCGCGTCGAGTGCTAAGTGCTTTAACGTTCACTAATTTGACGCACGTGTTTACTGTAAGCATGCAAACAGAATCAAACCAAGCGTGCCAAACGGGTTGTTTACATCATTCTCAACTTTGTTTTTGTTTCCTTTTTTCTCGTGTTTTATTTTCATTTTGTTTGTAAATAAGAGTCCATAAAGGTAACAGGACAAATAAGAACAGATGGCTGATGTCTTTGAATAGGGAAAAATATCGGGTTCGGCGTCAGCTCATTATCCGTTTCATTTTCGGCTCATCGGATAACATTCCTACGCCTTGTCCGATAACATTTCCTATTCTAGACACCAACCATCTATTATCTATGTCTTACTGCACAGGATATCAGAGTACGTATTAAGATGAGCGCTATAGCATGGCACTAATGGAGTTACTTTTCACGTAGTCTCTCATGACGAAGCGGCTACTTTGCATCAGCCCTTCCTTGTTGATGTATGGATCTTTGCTTGGCGACAAGACTGTTGATTCTTAATGGCGCTAGATCGGTCAGGAATTAACTTCCGGAGGACTATGTAGAGTAAAAAGTAGTTCATGGAAATTTAGAATGTTGCTTTGTGTGTTAATTATGTATGCTTATAGGATACACGGAGCCTTTTTTGACGGATGGTGATTCTTTGTTGATGTTGGATATGACTCAAACCCTTTGGTTTGTTGCTTTTCCAGAACTACTTGTCGTGGAAGGCGAAGCAATAATGAAGGTGGATCCAATGAAGGTGACCCAATCATTTCTTGCTGCGAGTAAAGAATTACCAACTTTTGCCGGTATAACACCTACTCAACTCTCAACCGTTTCCTTCTGTTTATAACGGTTACAGAGAAAAGGGTTCTTTCTGAAGAATCCATGCTTGAGTTTACTTTCTTTATGGTGTTATCAATGTGGATGTTACATTTTAGAGTTGTTTTTTATTTTCATCTCACGATATTTAGCTGAGCAAGTACATGCACATAGCCTCCTGTATGCAGAGTATGCACCTGGTACACATTGTCCATAGCATTGGCGTAGCTTCTTTTAGGCACTTTAAGCACGTGCCTACACTTTTAATCCAGGAAGCAAAAAAAAAGAAGGTACAAAAGGTAGAAGAGGTTGAATAAACACAGTAGTAAGGGCCTCTATTTCCTGCTTAAACAAAATATATTTTTGTGTTCTCAAGTACATGCCAGAATTCACCTGGGCGATTTCAGACTGCATTTTCCCCCGGAGAAGCATGCCCCCGGATCCCCTAGAATGACGTGCCTACACATTACTTTCAGTCAAGCTACGCCCATGCATAGAAAATGAGAATCAGAGATCGATATTAAAAGTCTTGTTTCAATTTCATGATATTTTACCTCGAATTGTATGTATACTTCCTTGTCAGAACTATCCCCAGTGTAACGTTCGTTGAACGTTTATGCAACCTAATGCATTGTTTGAGAGAACATGCTGGTGCATATACAATGTATAGACAACACAACCGCTCAGTGTACGACATTGTTTTTCACTGATCGGATGTGTTTGTGTCTTTGAGAGGTTAATTTGCTCGGTTCGTTGTAACAGAGACATAGATAGATTGGTTACACCCCTAACGTAGGTTAATTGCAGAAGCTGTCATGGATATAGTAAATTAGGGATACAGGTTCCATATGGGGTCCTCTTTGACAGTGCCATACCTACTTTCTTTCAGTTTTGTAATGCTTTCCTGGGTGCACTGGTAATGGGCTAAACTGCCTTGTCAAAGGCCACTCCAACAAAACCAGAGGTTTCGAATCCGGGACTCCCTAGTTCCGAGTCCACCACCTTAACCACTGAGCCACGCAGGATGGGGTAATCAGCATTTGTGGATTTTCTTTTCATTTTGACAGGGATTACTTCATGAGTAAATGACAAAAGCCTATTTGGTTCCCATTTCTTAAGGTTATTCATGTCCTCTTGGGATGGGTTGTCATCTGGACTGTGAAGGGATTTCATGATACAAGCTTTTCACAATGACTCCTAAAATACAATAAATACTCTTCATGTCAGACCGTATGATTGCTGATTGCCATTTGATGTTGCTTTTTGTGTCCTTTCACAGGTTCCTCCATAGGATGCAGACTGAGTCAGTTTTGTTGAATGGAAAATGTACATTATTGGTTTTACATAGCATCAACATTAATTCAATTATGTTGAAATGGCCGACTCATATTGACCAGCGAAAACCCTAAAAACTTAACAACTGCCAATAACTTAATAAATTAGGCTGTAGAACCATCAGGTTTGTTTCTGTGTTGGTCATGAAAATTCAAACACCATCAAAGGGATTTGAACCCAGGCTGAGACAGGCTATGTAATTTCAATTTCTGTACTCCAACCACTGGTTATTTTATTCATAATAAATAACAATACACTGTTACTGTCAACCATGTCTTAATTTATTACTAATTTTATGCATACAAAATAGTTAATTAAAACCACTCAATGTTACAAATGATGTATAGACCATATATATCTCTCATAAAAATGAGGTACAAACATCTGCGTAAAAGAACACTCATAACAATAACCCTTGGGTGCAAAATCAGGTCAATATTCATTTCAGTGATCAATTTTTCTTAAAAGTTAATTTCTTGCATACAATTTTGGCATCCAATAATAAAATGTAAAAATTATCAAGTGTATTGTCATGAGTAAATGGTCAATTTTGATCTGCCTGGGTAGTCCTTGAAGCAAGATCAATGAAATGAATGCCATTCGCCAGTCTGTAATGCATGTCAAAATTATGGATTTCATGTGTATACCTGTGTAATTAGGAAATTTAGGTCTGCTTGTGAAAGATTGAAGAACTTATGCATGAACTTCATATACATTTATGAATGTTAAATGGCCATTCATGAACACAGAATTTTGTCATGAAACTCAAGAACAAGTTATGAACAAGTTTGTTTTCAAGAATGTCCATTTAAAGTTCATGAATAATCATGAATTTCATGAAAAGGTTCTTGAATGTTTCAAAGGGATCACATTGTACAGCCATTTAGCAAAGAGAAAACCTACTTCAATTAAGTTGAATTGACAATTGCAATACATTAACTTAAAAGAAAATTTGCTGTAGATGTTATAGTGCGTATTGATAGAATAAAACGTTAAACAGAAACTTATATAGACAAAACAATAAACAAAATATTATTAAATACAAAAACAAGACATACAAATATTTTGCAAATGACATGACATTTTTTAGAGAAAACAAAGGAGACATAATGCTATGCCTAGGGTTAAATATCACAGTTAAAAACACATTGAAGAGTTAACATTCTTACTGATGCATTCACAGTTAAAAACACATTGAAGAGTTAACATTCTTACTGATGCATTCACAGTTTTACATATTTCTACCATACTTCTATTACAGCAAGGAAGTTACTTGCAATCATAACTTTACTACATATACAATTTCAGGAAATAGAATACTAAGGACAAACTGAGAAAGTGGTGCATTTGTTTTTTTCATTTTGTTGTGTTTAGCAAGTGTTTTTTCATTTTAGGAAAAATTGTCAAAAATGCACAAATAGTCTAAATTAGTAATATTACATAGTACTGATCTCAGGATAACAATAGACCCCTAGCTGTGTTTGAGGCAACCATAAATTTAACAATACTTAAAACTAATATTCATCATTTAACCTGAGTTGACATTATTTTGCAGTAGTATGATTAATAATGGCTATACATGTAAATGAAAAAAAAAAATCTTACAATTCCTCACATCTCAAATTATACATCATCAAAGATGCAATCAACAATAAAAATCTCCATCTGGAAATACTTGTATATTGTACATGGATAAATTGTAAATAAAATCTGATATGAGTTAATGTAAAAACATAAATAATAGTCCTAAATGAATTCTACCAAGGATTTCAAGACCGCTACTTTAAAATACTACTTGTAAACCAGCTGTAAAGCTCTTTATAGTTGAAAAAGAGATATTTCTCAATCCTTAGCCAGGAATATGTACATATCATTTTAGCCAAGAACAATTACATAGTCTTTAGCCAGGAACAAGCGCATTATTCTAAGTCAGGAACAATCACATAATTCTTGGCCAGGAATAACCACATAATTCTTGACCAGGAAAAATCACATAATTCTTGACCAGGAAAAATCACATAATTCTTGGCCAGGAAAAATCACATAAGTCTTGGCCAGGAAAAATCACATAATTCTTGACCAGGAAAAGTCATATAATTCTTGACCAGGAAAAATCACATAATTCTTGGCCAGGAAAAATCACATAATTCTTGACCAGGTATAACCACAAAGTGAATAATATAGCAATGTCTCAATTGACAAAGGAGACAAATGTATAATAATATGACTTTGCTAGTTATTTTGTATATGATTCAATCTTATGCCTAAGAGAAAATATTACATTTTCATTCCTTTTAATGATCCTTTGCTATTGCTTTCAATCTGAACCATTTACAAAATCCAACAAGAAGAAATAGGTTAACACAATATGCATGTACATGTATATGGTCAATCTTGTTTAAAGCGGCCTCTTTTAAACATTTACAAAACACTAACGACATTTTACCACTTTATTCTAAACGACTCTGTGGAAAACATCACGGGAAAAGGAGATATCGCTCGTGACGAGCAATTTCTCCTTTTCCCACAATGTTTTCTACTCTATCAGACGATTACTTTCAAATTTCATCACATTTTGAGATGTCGTCTGAAAATTCTTTCAATTCAGGACAATCGAAAATTTTGCGTTTGGTAAAGGGTTAAACATTGCGTAAAAGGTTACGTTGTCTGAGGCTATCATAAAACAGGATGCAAGTCACACAGAAAGCTTCTACTGGAGCTTTATGAATGATTGGGGTCCGTATTAAGCCATTAATTGTCTCAAAACAGCATGACTGTATCTCCTTTTATTATGGTCTGTTAAAACAAGATTGACTGTACAGGCTTGGACGGACTACAATTAATGCTATATTTACATGTAGTTTACTATAAAATTCTAATGTCTGTGTTCTTGAGCTGGATGCTGTTGTTGTCTTCAGTTTTTGTGAGCTCCGTACGACTGGGCATTGTGGGAGCATACTTCTAAAGTCCTTGTGGTATCCCCGTATGTGTTGCCAAAGACGAATCGTCTCTCTGAAAACAAGAGTTTAAAACAAATGGAATGGTTAGTCGATTGTTAGATATATTGATCAATTGCTTGATTGCTTGCTTGCTTGATTGATTGCTTGATTGATTGACTGATCCATCCAGAGTATTGTAAAATTATGTCTTTGAACTAAAGTATTACAAGTTTATCTATTGATTCGGTAACCAACATTGACTAATCAATTTCATGGATTTAAGCAAATTGGATCATGAGTACACACCAAGCTGTGTTGCAGTTGATTATTTCATCAGCTTTTTAATCAATTTATTTAATCAAAAGTAGGTTTGTATTTATTTTTGCTGAGTCTTGCCAGTTTTTTCTTCAAGTGAAGCTAGCGATGCAACCATTTGTAAATCAATAAAGGTGGAGAAATCTTATTCTTATTTAATTGTCCATAAATACCAAACCTTTTTCTGCACTTGTTTGTATAATGGTTGTGGTAAAGTTTCGCTCATCCATTAAAGCTTTTGGACAAGCTGGGCATAATGAACAAATTGGTTTTGCAAACTCCTCTCAAGAGTTTAGCTATCCAATGGACACAATCAAGCCACTTTTAACCAAATAAGATTGGGACTGGTCACATGACGCAACAGTTGCTTTATTTCACATACATTGTACATGACACCTGAATACGTCCAGGTGAACAAACATAAGTTGAATTTGAAACAAGATGATTGTTTGTATGGTTACAAGGAGAAGGTTGCTTGTGTGCAATATGAGCAATATATTTAACCCTTAGAATGCTGGGTGTAATTACTAAAAATAGATTCTTGTGCTGTCTGCTATCCAAAAACATTAATATCTGCTTAATTTTGATTAGGAAAGATACTCAGAGAAGCAAACAGGTTAGATCACAGTCTTGCTACCAATTTTCCTGGCACCTAGCCTGGAACAACCTGTTAAGCATGAAGTTGATTCCCGTATTATAAGGGTTATAATCATCATTTCTAACATTTGATATTTTCAGCGTTGTTTTGAAAGAATCAACAATTTCAACAAGGAAATCATTTGAAATGTAAATTTACAAGGACCACTTCTTCCCGTTCCTTTTTTATTCTAATTTCTTTAGAAGTAGACATTTAGAAATCACATTTTGAAAAACATAATTTTTCTTTTGTCTCAATGGTTTCTACTCAATATCACAAGAAAACGTTATTCATTCCTACTTAGTGTTTGATGTACATGAAGGTTTAGAACTGTCCCGAAATCCCATGGTAGTTTGTGAAGGAACTTATGTGCAATATATCCAGTGTATTTAGGAATCAAACCATACCAAACAAGCAATTCTTCTTTTGTCGCAATGGTTTCTACTCAATATCACAAGAAAATATTAATCATTCATAGTAAATGTTTGCTGTACATGTGACTTTTGACATATCCCTAAATCCATCATATAAAGTAGTATGTTAAAGTACTTACATGGAATAACAACATTTAACCACTTTGTTGCAGACGACTCTGAAAAACATTGTGGGATAAGGAGAAAATGCTCACTAAGAGCAATTTCTCCTTTTCCCACAAGGTTTTCTGCTCTATCTGAAGAATATTTTTCAGTTTCATCACATTTTGAAATGTTGTCTGCAAATTCTTTTATTTTGGGACATTTGAAAATTTGTCATTTGGGAAAGGGATTAAGTACTTACGTGGAATATATCCCGTGTATTTAGGAATCATACCATCTTGCTTATATAGACGTCTACTGTAGCCTGCTGGAGCACTCTGTAACTGCTCACGGGGAATCCTGCAACAAACAAAATGGTGGATTTAATTAAAGATTTACTCTATCAGTTGTTGGATTTTGATTTGATTTGAGTTCAACGCCATTTTAAGCAGTATTTCTGTCAAACTTTGGTAACCCAAAGCACCTATCCATGCTATAGGTGTTTTTTTCTATAAGTACTCAATGGTTAGGTTCCCTTATTTGCATTAACTTTCCGAGAATGTTACAAATTTCCCACCTCTGATAAGATTCGTCTTGAGTCTTGGCCTTTCGGAAATATGCAGGAAAGGCAAATCCCATATATGAAGAAGTCTTCATCCCAATGCCGTCACTTATGTAAAGAACCAAGCAAATTAACCTCTAAAAAGACACAAACACATCTGATCAATGAAAAACCGTTGCACACATAATGTTTCTGCTGTTTATCTTAATACCTACATGTTCTCTGCAACAATGCGTTAGGTTCTTAAATTTGCCTAAACGTTTCACAAACATTATATTACGATAACTTCACCTACCTTTCCAGTGATTTTGGCAGGGTACCAGTCAATCGTTCAGAATGGGCAGCAGTTTCCTTGACAAACTGATTGAACCCGTTCTCAGTGGCCACATGGTACCGGAGCCCAAGCCCAAGTTCTGTGGGCTTAATCCTGGGGATGTACCCATTGTACCCTGGCATAGGGGGCTCTGTCAGTGGACGCTTGTTTTCTGAAATAGATACATGGAAACTTTACAGGGATATGCTTCATATCATAGAGATGGTTCCAACGAGTGTCAATCAAAAGATTTTGGGCAACAGTGGTGCAGTGGTAAGAGTTTCGGCCTCTTTAACCGAGAGTCCTGGGTTCAATCCCCATTAGAGATGAGGTGAAAATTGCCGAGGCTAGCCAGCAAACGGGTACCGCAACAAACCAATGCGAGTACTTGTTTATTATCCAGAAAGCAGTCACCAAGAGTAAATTTAATAAATGTCAAGCTTCCATCACAATCAGTGTAAAACGTTTGAATCATCTCAACAAAATGATTATGAAGAATACCTACAGAGTAGGGCAAATAAAAAGAAATCAGGGTTTGCATTGAATCTTTTACCTAAATGGTACTCATTCACACAGCTCAATGAGATTATACTATTGAGTACCAACAAAATAGCGATAAAAAAAGAAATCAAGGTTTGCATTAGATGCTATTTCATGGGCACTAATTGGAATCTTCTAAAGAAGTTTAAATTTAAATGAATTTAAATGAAGAAATATCACCCTATCCATGACCTCTGACATGTGTTATGGAAGAACTTACCCATCAATAACGGCCTCGTAGGATGGGTATCCCTGTATCGGTCTAGCTTCTCTTTCACTTCAGGGTCATGTGATATTGCTGTAAGGCGCGGCACACTGTTAACCTGCTGTGCCAGATCGCGTTGTCTAAGATCATGGTTGTCTCGATTGGTCATGTACTCGTCGATACATACATCACAATCCTTTTTGTATGTGCCGCCAAATTTAAATGTCATCCTAGGTATATACCCTGAAATACATGAGTTTAACACCAGTTAGGTATTACATCCCCTGTGGAAGATTCAAAAACTTATTTATAAACATAAATGAACGTTAAATGGGTATTAGTGAACATAAAGTTGTTTTTAACATGTTCATAATTTTCAAGAACATGTTGTAGCATCATAATTATGTGCTATATCATAGGCGTAGGAGCCAGGGGGGCCCGCCCCCCGCCCCCCTCCCCCCAATATCCAGACTGAGGGGGTCAGAGTATACTTTGGCCCCCCCCCAATATTCACAATGGAAGATGAAGATTTTTGGAAAGAAAAAATGAAAGAAATGAAATTTAACAGCAGAATTAATATAAAAGTGTATTTTGTGCTTTATTTAAGGACGTTCGCGGTAGTTTTTTATGCGCATCTTTCTGCGCAGTATGATTTCACTCGGCTCATTTTACCGTAGCGCCGTTTATGTCAAAGTTACGAAAGGCGCGTTACAAATGACGCTCACTAAACAAACATTAAAGAATCAACACAAAAAAAATGAAAATGTTTACGATTGCCTGGAATGAGAAAAGACGACATCGGTTCAATATCTGCATGATGTCACCGAAACTCGGCGTAAAACCGTCAAATACACGAAGTAGAAATGTTGAACTATTTCGGATGCAGTCATCTCGGACAAAACAAAAACGTCTCCTTTACGATCGGACGTCCGGATAAAATGACAAGTTGTGCAAAACCATTGGAACAGTTTGCGATTTTAATTTCTGGAGGTGTATGTCTGTCATGTTTAAAACTGCATGAAATCGAGCTAAGTAGCTCCGTGTGTTGGTTGCACTTCTGACAATGTCAACACTGCGCTGCCCACCATTTTTACCAAACAACGGGCCGGCTCTAAAGATCTGATGGCTTGTTGTTACAACGACTACGCAGTGAAATCGCCACCGAGCATGTTTATGAATGGAGCTCCTAATATATGATGTAAAATAGAAAGAAACCAAAACAAGGTCAGGGTAAGAAATTAGTTTGATATTCACTAAGTTAACTATATGTATTTTTTTTTATGTCGGAGATGGAATTCATACTAGCTTGTTGCTTAAACACCTATATATACTATATCACTATACATACACTTAATCTGATTAGTCTCAATAGAAATGCTGTCTCAGAAAACAATTGAAAACATTGTGACAAAACAAGATTTTTACTGATGAGTACTTTTTCCTTATGCTAGAATGCAATTAGTATATTGATCCCTTTGTTAACACAGATAAAAAAAATCTGCATGACTTTTTTGATGAAATTCCACTAAGACAAAGTCATGTGTTGTTTATTCATATTTTCACATCAAAAGGTCTCATTTTACATTTAAATACTTGTTTTATCTATTTGAGCATAGTAAGGATTTCACCTGGATTTCACTTACATAGTGCCATCAGGCAATCAGTGTAATTCTCCAGTCTGAGTACAACTGCACAATATACTTTCCAAGTCATTGACTGCTTTTCCACAAGATGATATTCAGGCCTAATCATATTTAACCATTGTAGAGAGATAAATCAATAATGTTCAATTGAGATGACTTTATATATAAATGACTGAAAGGATAGGCACCAGCCAGATTTCAAACTTGCAGCCTCTGTATTTTTAGTCAAGCATGCTACCGACTGAGTCAATTTAATATTTTTAATGACTATCTTAAACAAAAAATATACCAATGTAACTGTCTTCTAAATTATACATTCATTTTGATTTCAGGCATACTGTTTGTATGGTAGGGTATGGTCATAACAAAACCCTAAAAGTACTGCTGCTGAACTACCTTGTGAAAGAACAGACATATGAGACAACATCTGTACTTCAGGTAATTATCACTTTCTTCAGAAAACTATTTGTAAATCTATATTTATTCTTTATGAAGGAGACCAGAAGCAAGTATCCTAAAAAATGTATCGGATATCTTCTGCAATGCAAAATTATTTATGTATTCACTTATATTATAATGGCTCAACAACATCCCATATGATATAGGATTGCTACCTTCTAGCTGTTATATAACTGATAAATTGCTGCCACAGTGTTTATCATTATACAAAAACTAGGGTCTGAGAAGACAAACAATGTAAGAAAGATACCTACTAGGTTATTAGACTGGTGAATTTGTCAATATAGATGTTATACAAACACCATGATAAAGATTGTCCATGGTTAAGATATATAACTTATATAAATCTTACATATTTATCCATTTTGCTTGCATAATTTCATAACTTGACACTAGATGATATAGTTGTTTTTTGCATGCAATTGTTTCAGTTTGTAACCATCTATTCTTGTGCTATTATAAAACATTTCTTTTATTTTTTTCTATTTCTCAGCTATAAAGAAACTGCAGTAGATCCTGTATTGTCAGAAGTTCAGTGGCAGAAAATTGGGTACAGAGACATGCCAGGGACATCAATGTGTGTGTTTTTAAAAATGTTATGCCGCATGTCTGTGATGTGTTTATAACTTTGATTTCCTAACATTACCATGTGTATACTTCTGGAAATAGTGTATCATTCAAGACAAGTGAAGACAACTGACACTAAATCAGTGGCTGTAGACTCTAGAATAAAACAGCATTTGCAATGCAGGTTCATAGTTTTTAATCATTGGGTTTTGTATTGGGATTTGAATTTGTTAATGTCTGTTTATTGTTTCCAATATACCTATAGATGAATCTACATACCTTTTCATTTGACAATATTTCTATTAAATTACTTTTAATTTCTTAATCTGCAATACTCAAATGGATTCCTAGATTAAACATTAGTTACCCCAACAATATGGTTTTGATTTTGAATCAAAATTCTAGTTCTCTGCTATTTTTAATCAATATATGTAAAAGCAAAGAAGGACTGTGTTTTAGTACATTTTGACAAAAACACTTTGGAGCTACAGGAACAAATGTTAAAGAAATCTATCCTTTCTCTAACCTTTCTCATACAAGCAATTTGTGAGAGGTCCAAATGAAAGCTGCAGTTCTATGAATAGACAACAAAAAGATCTTGCAAAATATGCTTTACTTTATGATTAAGGGTAGAAAGTATTGTGGAAAAAGGACTTTGCAGTAGATATGTTTATGTTTTTATTGTCTCAAATTGTTAAAGTTAGAAAAATGGTTATGTACGGAAACTGAGGGCAGATGACACTGTATGCAATGATTTCGCTTTCATCGTTATGTATGGTCTTAAGTGCTCTTTTATCTGAAACTAAATATACTTCTACAAAGATATTTTTCCATTCTCTTTATAAGAAAGGGTGTAACATAAAATTGTTTAGATGATGTGAGCAGAAGAATATTCTTTTGTTGAGAAAATGATTTTCTTATATTTGATAGGACTTACAGATGAGAAGTCTTTTTTCATCTTAAAAGATCTAAATAGACTTTCATGTTTTGGTTGTTTAAAGTTGATGTTGTGCTTATATTGTTGAAATATTAAATTGAATAGACTGTTGTACATTATGACCTTGAAGTACATTATGGAAATGCACGATCAAATACATTTCATTATATCATTTTGCATAAAAAGCTGTCTTTTTTTCCCCCAAAATTTAAGTTTTCCTTATCTCTAAAACTATGATGTGACTGTCCTTCACTTTTAAAACACCAATCAATCATTATATACTGTTGAAATGATGTCAGTTTGAAAAAGAAATCTGATTTGCATTTTTTTTTTACTATGTAAGGGCTCTGGTAAAGTTTATCCCTCTCACTTTAAAAACAGTCAACTTTCTCAGGACGTCATTTGTATTCTTTGATGTTTTTGTAATGTTATATACAAACAATGATAAACGAAAACCTATTTTGTCAGTCAAAATCCATGATTATTAACATTGTATCATACCTTACCTGTCACTTATCCTTATTCCACGTGAAATACTGTTATCCATAGCATCTTTTAAGGGAAATAAAGAAATAATTAGCACAATGACCTATGTTTTTTATTTTCTAATTAAGTTCCCTATATATTTTTCTCAATTATATGTGAAAATGAGAAAATTCTGATATCAAGTTTTTATATAATGATGTCCAGAAATAGCCTTTTTGTCATGTATGGGCTAAGGTTGAATTACCCCACCCACTTTCACACATGTGATATTTTTTCCCAAAATAGATTTATTCCCTTTCATATTATGAAATTTTGTACAAAAGCAATGTATGATAGAGTAGAAAATGAATGTTTTGTCGAATGAAACCCCATGACTTTGGTGATTTGACCATTTCTTATCCACTAAAAAAATAGAAATAATTTAGCCTAAAACCCTATCAACCTCAGGGTATTTAGGAGGAAATAAAAAGGAAAGTAGCACCGTTACCTATGTTTTTTATTTGATTATTCATAATCATACATATTCTTCTTAAACATATGTGAAAATGAGAAAATTCTGATGTCAAGTTTTTATATATTTTCCCCTAAATAGCCTTTTGTCATATATGGGCTCAGGTAGAATTACCCCACCCACTTTCACACATGTCAATTTTTTTCTCAAAAAATAGTTTTTCCAGTTATTATTTTGATATTTCATACAAAAGCATTGTATAATAGAGTAGAAAAGATCAGTTAATCATAACCAAACCCTATGACTATGATGATTTGACCATTTCTTATCCAATAAAAGAATAAAAATAATTAAGCCTAAAACCCTATAACCCCTGTACCTTTAGGTGGAAATAAAAAAAAAAGTAGCACCGTGACCTATGTTTTTTATTTGATTTTTCATGATCATATAGGTTAATCTACAACATATACAAAAATTAGAAAAATCTGATGTCAAACAAAAACTATAGCGATTGTCCTTAATACCAATTCGCCTTTTGTTACAAACAATAACCAAATCATTTTGACGTCATCATCGCAAATGGCAATCTGAATACATCAGGTTTATCCAATGAAATCTCAGCTCACGGAAAGTAGTTTCGACTAACGAAAACATTGATGCTAAACGTACACTAAGCAGTCAGACCCTATCTTGTATTTAAATATAGACTCATTTTTTGTTCGTAATTATAGACGAACTCGTGGTGTGACAGTATGGTGGCTGTTACATTTAGTTATTATCAATACAATATGCTTTCCGCGTGAGATTGAGACTTGGCAAATCCTATTTTTTTTTTCTTTTGGTTATTTTGTCTAAACTAAGA
The DNA here is from genome assembly GCA_947846245.1 of Cerastoderma edule. Classification (NCBI taxonomy): domain Eukaryota; kingdom Metazoa; phylum Mollusca; class Bivalvia; order Cardiida; family Cardiidae; genus Cerastoderma; species Cerastoderma edule. The sequence continues at coordinate 15,021,039 of OX401418.1, read as the reverse complement.
TACACATTTTCATACGCTTTCTTTTAATTCATTTAATGATATTGAATTTGTAGACGCATGATTAGTTATGAGAAAGTTTAGGAACATCTATTCTTGGACCGGTCCTCATCTGAAGTTGCCCCCATGTTGAAAACGCTCCTACGCCTATGCATATATGTTTAAGACACCTTGACCTCTCTAGCAGATGATGAAAAAAATGTCTGATATCAATTAAGAAAAGCAGTTTCTTTCTTTGTTAGTTTCTCACAAAATTAACCAAAAAAGATAATTTCTCATTCATTATGCTTGCCGCCTACTGTTTCTTCCAGTTTTGATCAGTCATAAAATATTCCATATATAAAAGTGTGGTTAATTTTTCAATAAAATTTAAAAAGTTGTGACGTATACCTTCAATTGTACAACAAGATTTATTGGAAAAATGACCGTCACAGTAATTTGTTAAGACATTAAAATTTTTCAATAAAAAGGTTCTATTTTACAAAAGTTAGAGGGGTTTTTTTTGCACACAAACAATTAAACTTTTGAATAGAAAGGAATTGAAATCAAACTATCCATTAAAAATTCTGTAATCAGTCAAAGTATAAAAAATCAAAAGGTCAAAAAGTGTGACAGATGATAATCATAAAGCCTAAAAAATATGATACTGAGGAGAAACCATTGAGGCAAAAAGAGAAGTTGTTCATTATGAGAAATTACTTCTTCAGTCAAGACATTTACTGTCTCATAGTATTTTGCTTTAAAGAGAGCATACAAGAAGGAAAATTCAGTGTGTTCAATGAAAGTAATTTATTTTTGAGAATATCCACTAGGGTAGTCTATGAAACCATTAAACCCAGGATTCCCCATAAAGGAATTTGTGACAGATGACAAAAAATTAACAAAGATGGATATTACTTTTATAGGACATTAGGTAGAAACCATTATGAAAAAAGGTTGATATACTCATAAATCTAATAAGTAGCAATTCATCCTTTTTGTCACAACGGTTTCTAAAGTCTTTTCCAGCAGGTGTATTATGGTTTAACCCATTACTAAACAATAACGACATTTGACCAGTTTGTTGCTGACGACTCTAGAAAACATTGTGGGAAAAGGAAAAATTGTGCAAGGCCTCCTTTTCCAACAATGTTTTCTTCCCTATCAGAAGATTATTTCTAAATTTCATTACATTTTGAAATGATGTCTGCAAACTCTTTCAATTTGGGACAGTCGAAAATTTGGTGTTTGGTAAAGGGTTATGGGAGTTTCTCAATGCAATCTTAGATATAGAGAGATATGGTGGATCAATAATCAATACTTTCAATCAACAGGGTCCCTTTCAGTGATTAAATAATTTATGGGTCATTTTAAATGGTGGATGTAGGATCCAGAATCCCTCCTATTAGGTTTTATGACTGATCTTAATTTGAAAGAAAAAAAAACTGATGACCATTTTAAAAGCTCAGGAAAAAGACAAGTCCTTATCACCTATGTGTTACTTTGCTATGTTTTGCACAAAGTCATTGTTATGTCAACTTCACATGTAATTGTCAACTTTGATAAAATTATGACTTGGCACCAAACGTTGTGACATTCGCAAAACGTTCTGATATTCACCAAATTTTATAAACAAATTTTTTATTAGCGATGAAAACAATGACATGTACATGTATATCCTGCGACAATTTCCTCTGTTCTCACCATAGACTTTCATAATGAATTCCATAGTAATTCAAAACGAAATTAATTGACCAATCAACCAATCAATCAATTAACGTATGAATCAATCAACACACTTACCTGTATATCCTGGGACCATTTCCTCTGTGTATTTGTTATCCCCAGTAGACCGCGGTAATGAATTGCGTAATTCTATGAACTGAGTCCCCTCCCCATACGAAATGGCTGATGATGGGTGCACATGGATTGTTGACTGAAAGACACAAATAAATTGATTATTTTAAGAGCCTGACGCAAAGAGAGTCTGTGTATAGAGTTAGAGAAATAAGGCTTATTTCCCGATATATAAGAGGCGTAGTAGTACACATATCTAGAGGGATTCTATTGTCGGCATTCCATAGGTCAGCAGAGAAACTACCTCTCCTCAAAATCAAAATCTACAGCTAGAATGGAACCAGTATGGAATTAGTGTAAGGTACAGTCAAACTTGTGTTTAGAGGCCAGCCTATGGGACAGAGTGAATTGGCTTTTTAAGACAGGTTGGCTGCTTATCACAAATTGATGTACAATATGAATCTAACATTGGGTATTTCTGAAGTGGTTGTTTAAGGCAGGTTGGATGCTTAAAAGGATGGTTGCTTAACACAATTTGGACTGAAATCAAAGTTTTGTACTTGAACAATAAGTTTATAAAGGCACTTATCAAAACAAAGTCACTATGTTCCCTCTTGAAAATAGGGTTCTTGTCAGCCAATTATAGTTAAGGTGAACGACTTGTGACATAGGGCTCCTGGATTCAATAGATGCAGGACACAAATGGATTTTTTGTGTGAATGTCTTCAGGAAAGACACCGCAGAGCCTTACTTATAGTACTTGTGAAATCCAGTTAGCCACAAAATGGCTGAAAGACTATTGACAGGGCGTTAAACTCAATATAAACAAACAAAATAAATCCATCGAAAACAGCATGCTTAAATCTTTACAAAACGCCAAGTTTTCGACAGTCCCATATTGAAAGAGTTTACAGAATACATTTCAAAATGTGATGAAATTGAAAATTAATCTTCTGAAAGTGCAGGAAACAGTGTGGGAAAAGGAGAAATTGCTCATAACGAGCAATTTCTCCTTTTCCCACAATGTTTTCCTGAGTCGTCTGCAACAAACTGGTCAAATGTCGTTATTGTTTGGTAATGGGTTAAAAGCTCCAGACCCTAATAATGTGAGAAGCCAATAGACTATTTCCATACCCCTAATCAGTATTCAGGTTATGAATTGATAACCGGACTTTATGGAGTTTACAATTGTGTACTCAGTCGATCTGTTTTAAAACTTGAGTAAATAGGCTACCTGTTTACTCTTTACTTTATTTGGTTAAACTCCGGCAAAATTAAGATTAACGGATTATGAAAAAGATGGAAAAAACATCTATATAAATGTTAAGCTTAATAAAAAATATTGATATCATTGTAAAAAAATGAGAGAATTTGCTTATGAAGAGTAATTCTCCCTTTGTCATAGTTCTTTCAAATGTTGTCTTCTTCAAGTGTATTTGAATAAAAGTTGTTTCTATACAGGAAAGAGTTTTAATAGATATAGTTCAGGTTAAACATTTATGAAATATACGTGGTCGTGCATGGCTAAGTGGTAAAAGATTTAAATTTAAATTTTGAATGGTGACAAATTCCCATATAAGGGAATGCGTTGGGAAGAAGATTTGTGGGGATAATTACCTAGTATGAAAATTCACAACAGATATATAATAAATTTTATCTGTCCTACAGTTGATTGACAATGTAATCATTTGAGATTTTTCAAGTACCTGGCCGAATCACGCGGGTTTATAGATATAAAAAAAATCTAATCCATCGATAAAACTGCTTTGTTTAGCCCTTCGAGTGTTCAATACATTACTATAGTAAGTGCTTTATGTTTGTGAAAGATCTCGACTTACCAAAGTCTCGCATTGAACATTCAACATACTGTGGCTAATGTGGAGAAACTTTCTTCTTTTGTCATAGCTGTCTTTTTATTTGTCTGCAACTGGCAGATAAAGTTATTAATTATCGATTGTACACATTTTGTGCGACGTCTCGAGGGATTAACTCCCCCCTTCCTCAAGGATTCTCATAAGGGCTTTCAGGCACAAATTAAGACTCACTACAGTTTGTTTAACAAAAACAGGGATTTCAGCAACTTAATTGTATTTGGTTTAGTGGCAGTGATTGTACATGTCAAATTTTCAACATATATTACAGACCAGAAATCTCGGAGAAAGTCCCTTCAATGTGTAAGCATTCAGATAGCTCATTCGGTAGAGTATTTTGAGGGTTCAATGCAAGACTATAGTGAGTGCTTTATGTTTGCACTTACTATAGTCTTGGACTGATTCGAACCATTGATTTTCAGTGTTGCAGAGGTCTTAAAATTCACCCACAAGAGCTTCTGGGATAGATACTCGAGGTTCCTTGCACAAACCAACTCTGAACCTCTGAACCCCATAAAATTGAGTCGCATTTTATCTATCCTGAGGCGTATGTCAGAAGAAGTCTTATTTTATTTTCAAGGTAGAGTTTAACGTGTAAATTTAAGCATTCAGATAGCTCATTTCATAGAGTATTTTGCACTGTTGCAGAGGTCCCTGATTGAAATTCATTCACAAGATCTACTGCTATAGATACGTGGTACTTGAATTTCTTTGCACAAACCAAGTCTGTACCCCATCAACTCAGGTTGACTTCTAGATAGGATATAAAGTTTTTAGAAGATTTTAATGTTAAACCCTTATTGTGCTAGATCTGACTTCATGCTTATGCAAACAGGTTAGATCCAGGCCAGCCACCAAGTTAATTGGCCGGTGATCTAACCTGTTTGCTATTCTAATTATCATTCCTCATCAAAGTTAGGCAGTTATTTAAATTTCAGAAAGCAGGCAATACAAAAACCTGTTTTTAGAAAGATTACCCAGCATGTTGGATAGCTCATTCCGTTGAGAACTCTCTCAGTTGCAGAGTACCAGTCTAAGTATGAAAGTTGTTCTCACCATGGCTATATTGCCGCACAATGTAAATAACCCACATGAGCTACTGAGACAGTCTGAACTCATATCCAATGAAAACACCTCCAACATGATATGGAAGCCGCCATATAACTTCTTGCAATACTACTTTCTTTGTACTTTCGTTTTCAAATGAAAATGTCAAAAATAAAATCTTAACAGTCATCAAATTTGATATAGGAAACAAACACATAACTATTACATATGAGTAACCGCCCAAAAATAATGGTTTTAAATGTTGACCTTCATATACTCAACATAGGATATGTTTTATTAGCTGGGACATTTAACACATATTTGTAACATTACTTTTAAATACACTTAGGTACGTGTATTTCTCAGGTCATGAAAATGCCCAAGTAGTTACAAGTAGATTGCTACTGCAAATCTCTCAGTGGTTTGTTTCAAATAGATCTCTGTACCCACGAATGACTAGAGACATGAATCAACTATTGCATTCTTTATGCAACAGATAAAGGTTCCCTTAATAAATCACAGGAAAATCTCTTTTGCTTTATCTAATAATATGTAGCCTACTTTACAAGGAGGAAAGTAAATAATCGACATGACTGCTAAGCTGCTCTCAAGTACGCAGGACCACTGCTAAGGACAGTCTCAAGTATCATTACGTGTTAAACATTTTATTTCAGAATAGTTGACAGCTGAATTAATTCAAATACAACTGCTATGTACGATTGGTTTGCTTTGAATCCTTTGAACTTGCTGGGTAATTTTCTAAAAATAGATTTTAGTGTTGTCTGCTTTCCACTGTATTGGATTAGAGTTTAAAATCTTTTTCAACAGTTATTTGGTCGTATTGCAGCAGTCAATGCCTTTCTAAGCTCCTGATAATTCAACATCAGTACTACACAATATTATTTAATATTCAATAAGCCATTGAATGTTTTTTAAAATGAGTTTGTTAGATCATAAAGAGGTGAAAGCAAAATATATCATGGGCCTTTGGCTTCAGTAAACATTAGGACAATATTGTAGAAACCGTATAAACCCTTATAGTGCTGGAAGCAACTTCATGTTTATGCAAACAGTTTAGATCACAGGCCAACCGCCAAGAAAATTGGCGACTGGCCTGTGAACCAATCTGTTTGCTACTCTGAGTATCTTTCCTTGTCAAAATTTGTTCATTGACTGAAATGAATGTGTATGCATGTTACTCTTGGTGTTTTTCAGTGGCACGCTTCCCGGGGAAAAATACAGTCTGAAATCGCTCAGGGGCATTCTGGCATGTATTTGAAAGCACAAAAATATTTTGTTTAAGCAGGATAGAGATGCCCTTTCTGCTGCGTTTTTGCTTTTTTTTTCCTTTTTGCTCTCTGAATTAAAAGTCTAGGCATGTGCATAAAGTGCCTAAAGGAAGCTACGCCAAAGCAGTAGCGGGAAATAAGTAAGTTCTATAAATGTTTTCTGTGCCCAGCAGACATGTAAAACCCTATCATTGTTAAGTTAAGGGTAAATAGGGTTTTAGAATAATTGCAACTATCATGTCCGATCAAAGCTTGTTGCCAAAACATGCCATTGTCAATGCCTAACAATACAATGTAACTACCTACATTTTATATCGATAATTTGGGTATCAATTTAAACCATTTCCCCATATATGAATTTACAACTTGTCAAAATTGAAAGCAACAGCCAAATGAACAATTTGCATGAACTAAACAAAATTCTTACAGACTTTTTGAGAAACCACAATGACAAAAAAAGATTATTTGTTCACTAGGGTCATTTATCACTTTGCAACAGTGGTTTCTTTTAACCCTTGTAGTGCTGGAACTGACTTCATCCTAATGCAAACAGATTAGATCACAGGCCTGAGCTGCCAAGTAAATTGGTGGCTGGCCTGTGATCTAATCCATTTGCTACTCTTAGTATCTTTCCTCAACAAAATTAATCAAATATTTAAGCGTTTGGAAAGCAGACGACACAAAAATCTATTTTAAGATAGTACCCAGCATTCTAAGGGTTAAGTATTTCATTGCAGATGCATATGAAAGAGTGAGGTATCATGGAGTACGTGATTAAAGGTGCTGGGTACCGTTTTACTAAACACTTTACGCTTTGCGTAAGTCCAAAACAACAGTTCCTCTTATTTCAATATTGGGCTAATTAATATTGCAAAGTAACACGTCATTGGAATCGTCTCTCCGAGACGCTTCCATTGACGTGTCACATTGCAATATTGTAATATTTTATTGACGATACTAACGGTGTTTATGAGTTTTGACTTACGCAATTATTTTCCTTAAATTGTTTAGTAAAACAGTACCCTGGTCCACAGAAGAGAAAATATGAAAGTCAAAATAAAATGTCATTGAAACAATACAGTATCTATGTTTTGTTTGATATGCAATTAAAAGTAGCTATTGAAACTTGAAAGTAAATTAATTAATTCAGGAAGGGTCAATTTATCTATGTTTGCACAGTTTTTAGGAGGTAGATCTCAAAGGCGATGTCACACTTTTGGCTCAAAGTACATGTTAATTCACTGCATACATACATTCGAGAATTAAAAACAATCTAATTTTGTTTTCAATGATTTTTCCTCAGTGCATATTATATAACACTATACAGCTGTTGCGCAGTTTTAAAGAAATGAAATTTTAACTTCCAAATTTCTGCACATCTGTGAACAACAACCTTTAATCAATAACTTGATAGTATAAATGCTGGACAATAAAAAAAGGGTTATAGATCAACATAAGAATATTTTCATTTGAATTTATAAAACCCAATCTATTCACACCGACACATGTTTTATGTTTGAACTTCGGATTATAACCCTTAACAAAACACATTTAAATTTTAATTCACATTGAATGTCGCTGCGAGAACAGATCAATTGCCCATTGGGCCTTTTTCCTCTCACAAGTAGATAGCAGCAGATGTCAATGTCTTTATTTTTTAAAAGAGATAGAATATAATAACAAAGCAAGTTTGTTTGTTGTTTTTTTTGTTTGAGAAAATAGGATCAATTATTTTTTATGACCAATCTTTTGTGACCTGATTCTCCTTTCCCATCAAAAGTTCCAAATGAATTAGCTAGCTGCTAATACACTAAGGTAGAATACCCATAATCCGCGATTTTGAAACTCATTCTGTGGTCGGATTACTTTGGTTGCTCTCGGCAAACATCGATCAGAGCCGGAACTTATAATTTGATTTAAACCAAAAAGTTCTGACCAAGACCGTGAAAGACCAAAGTTAACTGATGACAGAATGAGTTCCAAAATGGTGGATTGTGGGTATTCTACCTTAAATGACAATGTGAATAGGGTGGGCATACTAGGATTGAAAGGCTCTCAATCGTTTTTTCTTTGTTGAATTCATTTTCAACAGCGTTTCTGATATGTAACAGGGGCAATTGCATCTTTCACTTTATGCAACAAAGTCACCATATAAATGACTTCACTGTGACCAATTTCAGTTGGTGACATTTGAAAAGATTTAGAAAAAAAGAAGAATTGGTTCTTGATGATTTTTTTTTCCAATCAGTATTAAATTCAACATTAGTTGTATGAGATAATGAAAGAGTTACATATGCATGTCAATACCACAAAACAAGATCTTTCTCAAAAAACATGATCACAGCCAAATTTCAATAGCCAAAAATAATCCTGATATGATTTGATTGGTCATACTTTTTCACACCAGTCGAGTGCTAATTGCAATTTGTCCATGTACCGCTAGTAAGGATTAGTATAACAGCTATGGCATTGATCATAAAACCTCTTACTTTAGATTAATCCCTTTTCGTCATACAAACATAATTGCATGGATATGTAGAAAAAGACGAGACACAATTGTGACAAAAGAAGAAATTGCTTGTCACAAGCAATTTCTTCTTTGGTCACAATGGATTTAATCGAATATAACAAAGAAAATACTGGTTTGGGTTTTTTGTGTACTTTATGATTGAGGTGTGATCGATGTCGCTGCCAATTTTTACCTCTCCTTAAGATCTTGACTGAGGGAGTCAGTAAATCCTTTCATTTGGCATTTAATTTCTTATTCTAATTCATTCCAGTGGAAGTCCTTGAAATTCAATGCAAATTCCATAAAATATAACGGTACATGTGCCCATATTCAAAAGTATACCAGTAAAAGCCTTTTAGGCTTATTTGATTGTATATATCCATTCTCTCGATGGGATTTTTTTTACAGGCTCACACCATAAAGGACATCAGACTTCATCTATCAAATCAAGGTTTAAAATAACTCCATATTCCTTTTAAAATAAACATGTTTGTTAGGTCTTTGATATTTATAAGCCAACCGCTGATGATTCTTGACCAGCTAAGAGGGAGGAAGATTTCTTAAGATGTAATAATACCGCAAGCTGCTGTTTTTCATTCCATGACAATCATTCGCAGTTGGTTTTTAATTTGCACTAAGCACACATATACATGTATGTGGAAATGGCTGATGATTTATGACCAGCTAAAGGAAAGAAGCCAGGTTTTCTAATGACATATATACAGTAGTAGTCAATATTGACATAATGGTTAACCGGATCTGTGTATTGAAAATTAACAGAGAAGGTAGCTTGTTTAATTCTGACACTTGCAGACCCTTCCCTAGGGCATATCTTTATACACTTTTAACCCTTTACAAAACGCCAAATTTTAGACTGTTCCCAATTCAAAGAGTTTGCAGACGACATTTCAAAATGTGATGAAATTGAAAAATAATGTTCTGTTAGGGTAAAAAACATTAAGGGAAAAGGAGGAATTGCTCATTAAGAGCAATTTCTCCTTTTCCCATGATGTTTTCAACAGACGTCTGCAACAAACTGGTCAAATGCCATTATTGCTTGTAATGGTCTAGAAGCACACAATTTATACCACAAACAGTACTTTAAGTCACAGGCCTTAAATACATGCTTTGGAACAATACAAAATTTTAATGTGAAAAACAAGTGTTTAACTCAACTAACAGATTTAAACATAAAATTGAAGCAGCTATACATTTCTTGGAGTGCACTCAGAGCTTTGAACTGAAAAGAATGCGACATAAAATTGCCTTTCTAAAAGCTTTTATCACCTGATTTCCAATAAAACTAGGATTCAATGAAACCTTATAGTAAATTCTTCAGTTTTGTGAAAGACTTACTCTTGTCATTGCAGTGCTGGACCCACATAAAGAGTTTTCATAAATTTTGTTATGTACAGATCAGAGTTATTTGCAGACAATAATGTAAAACGGAAAGACTGAAATGGCAAATAAAGAGCTGTGACAATCTATGAAAAATTACACATTCAAGCACGTAAGACTGAACATACATGTCTTAAATCTTTCAATCTAGTAATTTGTCCAAAAAATCGTAACATTTCTATGTCTATGTCTATATATATATACATGATTTCCAATGGCTCTTTCACAAGCAAATACATAATTAGTTCAATCAAATTACCTGTGCATCATGTTGGTTCTGTGTCATGAATTTTTCAGTGAAACTATTGCTTTCTTCTGATTAACAAGTACTAGGCAAGGGCTTCGAAGTGTCTTCCCACATGACACTTTAATGAAATCAGTGGGACAAGTGAGGCTTGAACCAGGACCCTGAGTTACAAATCAACCATCTTAACCCATTACCAAACAATAACAACATTTGACCAGTTTGTTGCAGACGACTCTGGAAAACATTGTTGGAAAAGGGGAAATTGTTCTTAATGAGCAATTTCTCCTATTCCCACAATGTTTCTGCCCTATCAGAAAATCGTTTTTCAAGTTCATCACTTTTTGAAATATCGTCTACAAACTCTTTCAATTTGGGACAGTTGAAGATTTGGTGTTCGGAAAAGGGTTAAACACTGGGCGATGAAAAACTTTACCACACATTCAACTTGATGGCAGATCTTTGTAGAGAAGGGTGAGCCATTATCCAAGATATCGGTTTTAAAACTTTTAAATTTTCTTTTTCATTGAAAGTAAACACATTAATTCAACAGAGGACTTGGGAAGACTTACATGTTGTGCCATAAATAGCATTGAATTATCCAATTACCTTTACTTTCCTTTCATTGAAATAGGAAAATTGAAACATTTTGCAATTAAATTATATGAAAAGGGCGATATATTATGAAAAAAAACATAAGATATTGGTTGAAAAGACCATAATTTTTCATTCTTTTATACCTGTTTTTAATGTATATGTAATTTGTGACTAAAGAAAGCATTGTGACAAAATAAGAACATATGAAATTGCTCCACACAAGCAATGCACCTGTTTGTTGCAAAAGTTTCTATCGATGAAATACTTATCAATACCATAAAGAACACTCTATACATATAGGCAAACTATGGACTATCTATCAAAACCTCTTATTCCCTAATCTTGTATTGTTATATAATCGGATACAAATTTAAGAAAACTATCAGTTAATAGTCGAAGCGTTCTTCTTGTCATATTTACATAGTGATTATAGCTATGACTGACCCTTTCCTTGTGACAAGCAATGTGCAGCAGACAAATTATTGACCAACAATCAAAGGAGCAACATCTAATGATAATAATGAAAAACTCCATAATTGATAGGTGAATGCAGCAGGTTTTTTTAAATTTAGGGAATGAGTCAGGACTACAAGACAAATTGGGAAAAATCATTGCTTATTTTCTAAAATTGGGAAATTTCTAGGAATAGCTTAATTCAATATAGGCTTTATTGGGAAAAATAAACAGTTAATTTGAGTGGGAATGGGTTCAGACGGTACCAGATAGTTAAGAAAAAAAAATCACTCGAAAAATAATATTAGTGTGAAAGAAGGCAAAGTGGCTAATGGATGACCCTTAGCAAGTTTCCTTTTTTAAGGTATTAAGTTTGCAATATTTCCCCAACATTTGTGATGTATAATCGCTCACACAATTTGAACAGGTGTACGAAACAGATCAGCGCAATAGCCTGCAGACTAGTATTGACTTCAATGATACCATTAAGTTTCTGAAGCGCTGTATACCCTATCATAATGTAAATACTTGGACTTCACAATAATCTCTTTTCTTTATATTATTTAGTGACTGATCTCTTCTAAGCTACTACCTGCTTTCCAAAGTTAACACATTTCCCCATGGCATTTGGGGACAGTCTGTTAAAAATATATACCAGTCTTTACCAACAGCAAACATCAAAGATAGCATGAATGGAATTATTTTTCTTGATGATGACAAAAACTTTGTGACAAAAAGGACAAATAGCTCATTATGACTTCTACGAAAGATTCAAGCACTTATTTGTGAACTTCATGAACATTAATGAACCTTTAATGTCCAGTCATTAACACAAAACTGTTCTTAACATGTTCATGAATTTCAAAAACATGTTCATGAATATCAACAACAGTACAAAACAGTATTGTTTCAACATCTTATTTTGTCTTTCAAACTTTCTCTTCTGTGAACAAACACCTTTAAGTTAAGGCTCTTGTGTAAGATAACAGAATATGTTTGTTACAAATAAGGCAACCTAAAGCAATGGTATAGAGAACATTAAATAATTGCAGGTATATAAATAGACAGCACAACTGATCAGCGCACAATAGTGATTTTCACAGATCGGATGTGATTGTGTTTTGGGGGGTCAGTTAATTGGCTCGGTTTGTAACACTTGAAACGACCCAAGGGAAGCCTGAGAGAAACATTTTAAAAAAGAAAAGAGACAAATAAAAGAAACCATAATGGAGGCTGTTATAGTTTACCTTGGCAAGTTCATGGGTGTCTGCACCATATGTTTTTCCCACTCTGTATTTAATCTGTGGACAGTAACCACGGTATCTGAAATGGACAGATTAATGATAAATCTTAACCCTTATAGTGCTATGGGAACCAACTTCATGCTTATGCAAACAGATTAGATCCAGGCCAGCCGCCAAGTGATCTATCCTGTTTGCTACTCTGGGTATCTTTCCTCAACAAAATTAAGCAGGTACTTATTGTTTTGGAAAGCAGACAACACAAAAACCTATTTTTAGAAAAATACCCAGAATGGGTTAAGGCTAATCCATTGATAGGATATTCATTATTTATGACTTATTGTTGGTTTACATAGCACCGACAGTTTTACAATTATGTTATGATGGCGGGCTCAATAAACCTGCAAAAGATTCAAGAACTTATTCATAAATTTCATGAACTTGATACTTTATTACTAAAGCCTTGCATTGAAGCTTCCGAGTTTGCTTCCTTTCAATACTAGAAGTCATCAGTGTAAGCAACAGCTAGCTCAAATCCTTACTCAATTTATATATCACTTTAACATGAGTGCTGCATAAGAATCTAGAAACCACTGAGGAAGGATAAATTGCTCATTAAGAGCAATTTATCCTTTCATCCCAATGGCTTCTTCCCATTTTCATAAATTCTTTTCTTTGATTTTTCATTTGACTGCCGTTGTTTTTAAACACAATGAGTTACACATTTATGTATTTGAGATATTTTTGTTTTGGATTTAAATACATAACATTATTCATTGTATGGAGGCTCTAGAATCTATATCGAGGGTTCAATGCAAGGATTTTAGTAAGTGTTTCATAAACATGAAGCACTTACTATAGTATTGCATTGAACCCTCGATATAAAAACTAATTGCTTCAAATGAACATTCTACCATGCATACCAAAAAACAGAACATTTACTGCTGTACAGATTTAAAGAAAATTTAGTTTTAACGTAAGAATTTCCTCAAGTTTGTGAACAAGCAGGTTTAAGTCATAAATCCTTTTCAAAATCAAGAGCTTGCCATAAAAGTCATTATGGAGTAGATTTGTGGGGATTAAAACCTACTTGGGGAAGGGTAATTGTAAATCTGTATTAATCTAGGATACACTGCATAAATCATTAACTTCATAATGATTAAACGATAATCCAATTTTAAGCATTTAGCTTGATCCAATTTCGTTAATCTTGTTTAATTTAAAACACAACAAACTCTATACACATATTGTTCTTTTCACTATAGTTTCATTTTTTCATCAAGTCTTGAATGTTATGAGCTTCGATTGATTAAGCAATCAACTGAAAGGAAACTGAGCAAGAAAGAAAGTAATTGAATTGGTGCCTTATTTTTTTTCAAATGTTTTTTTTTTCAATATCTAACCTTTCTTTGGTGAAACTGCAACATAAGACGGTGTAAAGGGGTCTTTGAAGGAGCCCTGAAGTAAGATGATTCCAAAAGTATGTCTTTGTGTGACAATTCATTCTTATATCAATGTGTATATCATTCTGTAGTCTGTACATAATTGGGCCAACAAAATGGATTAATTGATTAATGTATCACCAAAATAAGAACAAAGTGATTATTTTAGAAGCTTAATAACTGACCAATTTATTGGCTAACAATTCATTTACTCAAACCGATTGATTGAAAGAAAATAAGGATTAGGGTGATCATTTAATGTCATATAGTATGTTTTTATCTGTCCATTAAGAGTATCATAGCTTCGGAGCCCAAATCACCAATATAAGATGATTTAACATAAAATTAATTAGTATAAATCATTGCAATAGAAGGAGTGTTTCCTCCTTAAACAAGCAATTTGTTACAATGGTTTGTACCCAATATAACATGAGCAAATAAATTTTTCTTATGCTAGGTTTTGTCGTCTGCTATTTCTTTCAGTTTGGACCAGTCACAAGCTCCCATATGGAAGAATAACCCAAATAGCCCAAAACACACATGAACATATAAGGTGTTCAAACACTTACCCCGGGACGTGTGTCCCATCCCTGAGTGCGGTGAAACCCCGTCTCGCCTGGAGGGTAGGTCCCCCACCGAATGCTATAGTAGTCATAATGTCCTGTCTGTTTGGTAAATTATCACTTAGATTAATAAACACGTTATTGAACAACACTAGCGGGAATGGAGTTTTGAATTCCTCCTCTCTATTTTTCTCAGTTTTCTAACAACACACACCGACCGTGTATCAAACAGTTTGTAATTGTTTGCCCAAAATATCTATAAATGCTCGATAGCGTGTCGTTATAGGCGCTACTGCCAGTTGCTAAGGATGTCTACCGTGCTCAATCGACCATGACAAATGACACCTGCGGGTCGGTAAGATCGAAGTATGAATACACGTTGACTGGTTCGCGAACATATAATTCCGTTTTGAATCGGGGACAAAAGCTGGATAGTGATACGAGACCCAGTCTGTAAATTCAACGGAACTCTACTGATACGCATGCGCAATGGATATTTAATTTAATGGAGGTTGTTTACATTGGCGATGGGCTGTAAGCGAGCCCGATTCACTGTCAAGTGTTCTAAAATGCGTTAACAGACGCCGATCAGACGATACAAAACATGGGAAATGCAGCGGTCGTCGCATCTGGGGTGAAAAACCAGGCAGACAGCGGTAGCAAGAAACTTTACCAATTAGTCGATCTAAAGGGTAACGGGGAATTGGTGGATTGCATGAAGCGAGCAGGATGGACGAAAAACTACCGCGAACTTGACGAGAAAATCCTATCGGAGGTTCCGAAGTTTCTGTACAATGGCGGCGAGGGGAAGAAAGTGCCTATCGTGGATCTCGTCATGGCGCGTAACCGTGAGAGACAGAAAAGTAAACTGAAGATGGGAAAGGGTAAACAGCAGCAAGCTGTGGAACTGGCGAAGCTGGACATGAATCTGACGGACGTCGAGGGAAACTTCATGCATCATAAACTAGGTAAATAAGAGTCTTACACATTATTGGTTTTTAATTAACCGTTAACCAAACGGCAAATTTTTGACTGTCCAAAATTAAGAGTTTGTAGACGACATTTCAAAATGTGATGAAATTGGATAATTATATTTTGACAGGGCAGAAAATATTGCATGAAAAGGAAAATTGCTTGTAACAAACAATTCTACCTTTTTCCTAAATGATTCCAGAGTTATCTGCAACAAAGTGGTTAAATGTCGTTATTGTTTGGTAAAGGGTTAAAGATCGAAACCATTGCTGTTTGAATAATGGCGCTTAATTAAGCTTGAATGACAAAATAAAATAAAAAAATGAAAAAAAAAATAAGAGAAAATGAATATGCTCACAAGGAGAAGAGAAAATATTCCTTTTATCAAAATTGCTTATTTCAAAATTCCCAAAACAATTGTTATTTTTCGTACTTGATTTTATTGATTTGTCTACTACAGGGTCTTCCCCAGAATTTTTTTCATGCGCTGGGGAGGATGGGGGAGGGTCATCCCCCTCCCTTTTCGATTTTTTTTTATATATGTGTACCAAAATGGTGAGTTTTAAGGTATGTTGTGAAAATAAAAGACAAAAGAAAGTGTCCCATCATATATTTAAATCAACACATTTGCTAGACAAAAAAAAATGAGTGATAGTCTACAAAATTAAATTTTCAAAACTCCATATACAGTACTTCAATGTGCATCTCTATTTTGAATACTCTACTTCTCATTGGTTTTGCTTTGAACCATTCATACTGAGCTTTTTTAAACTGGAAATTCTGTAAGTCTAGAGGACATGCATGCTGAATCCCTTTAACAGTCTGAAATGAAAATGTGAACCTCTATTATTATTATCTTTCAGACACATCTTGAATCAGAAGTATATAGAAGTGTTGAGCAACATCCCATTTAAACAAAATATGTCCAATTGGTGTCACAGCCTCCCCCTCACATTTAATAGATTTATTCAAGGACATGTATCCATCTGGTCAATATGGAGTACCAATGTGATTCTCATAGCAAAGAGCGTATGGGCTCTCGAGAACCATTGTCCCCATTCAGCATAGATCTTTGTTGACATATAAATTAAATCACAAACATGATTTATTATTTATCGTATTCTTCATGTCAGAGTACTGTGAAGGTTGCAAGAAGACTACATCAAAATGAATAGTGTTTTCATAGGTGCAAAGCAAAACAAAATTATGAAAAACTAGATCAATCATAGAAGCATCCAACTATTTTACAAAATTAAGAATGTTTCCATGACAAGCTAGATGTTTTCCTTCGTTAAAGTTTATAACAAACTTTTTCTGACATCCTGTGTTACTTCATGTCAGTTGTTAATTCTAAAGAACCATAACACCATACTACATGTATATTATTTAAGTATTGAGTATTGCAGCCAGTTTTTATCCTTTATCGAATATCATCTGATGGCTTGCAAGTGAAAATTCTCCATCAGTACTATTATTACAGCCTTATATACTTAAACAGAAATGTTCTTTTTAAACAACTCACACAAATCCATAAGTGGCATGCAACTAATGGTTTGAGTGAGTTTTCTTCATAAACCAGTGAAGATTCCTGAAGGCAGCCATACGGCTTGGAGGATCAAGCTTATTTGAACTTTGATACAGGATTCCTATGTCTGGAGGCTGGTCAAAGTCTTTTTGCTTCTTTGTGCTTGCGTCTTTTCATGTCAGGTAACATAGTCATGACTAGCCAAATACATAGCAATCTGCATGTCTACCCGAAATGCCTTTTACAATGGGGCATCACTAGGAATTTGTTAAATTATTTCTCACTAGTCTATTCATTAAAAAAAGACAAGTTCATAGATAATCATGGTGTCACAAATTATTATTTTGTATGCAACATTTGACTCTCTGTCAACAGTATTTTATGTATTGTATACAGGTTTCCTGGGATTCACAGTACGAGACTAGGGCTCTGTCATGTCTTGCCTGAAGGATCAAACCAAAACTCCAAGTTACAATTCCTTCACCTTAACCACTTGAAGGTTTATTCATTGTTTAACAAAGTGAACATGACTATAGCTGCAGTGTCAATACCTGTAGACATTTTTGCATACAAGAGGCACTTAACACATAGTCCTCATATTATAAAATTGTTCGTAAGAAATTCCAGAAATGAGGAGCTTGCTCAGGTTCACTTGGTGTATTTGTCACATTGAGCTCAACAAGTATTTTGACGTTTGAAAAATTACGTTATGCCTGAGCCCACCAGATGATCATTTCATCTCAGCAGTTTATGTATACAGATACTACAAAACCGGTTTTGGGCATATTTGTAGTGAAACTAAGTTGCCGAGGAACTGAATTTTATAACTTACCCGGTCAAAATAATTCGATGTGAAGAAAGATATTGCCGGATGCAAAACTTTCTCAATATTTCCCGATCACGTCATATTAGTTTGTCTAATAACTTACCATGACAATTGTCACAAACCAAGGAAATCGGCGATGTGGAGATGGATGTCTGAATCAGGTGTTTTCACATAAAACTCCCGTCTATAGTATCATAGAAAGTGACAGAAGCCATGTCAATTAAGTAAAGTCTATTTCTCACTCCAAGTGCGATCTTTTAACACGCATCATAGATCTTTCCTTTTAGGACAAAGCACGTGCCATAACCCCAATACACACGCTCATGTCTGTACCTATGACGACGTCGCTTAAACCGAGTGTGTAAACGCCTATCGACTTTTTTATCAGCTGTTAGTTACTACTTTATATACTGGCGGTTTATCTAGAATATACTGCCATTGACGTTGACTCCATTTGGGGTCAATTTAAAGCGCTGCGGACACATTTAGAGCGCCGCGGGAGTCAGCTAAGGCGCCGCGGGAGTGCTTAGTTTGAAAGTCAAGCGCAGCGGAGCCGCGGCGCTTTACGGGGCTGGGGAAGACCCTGTACTAAGATATACTCAATTTTAACCATAACCAGTTGAGCATTAAAAAATCTATGAGGGAAGGGGTTAGATTCCATACAAACTGTATCAACAGAGACCTAAATTTGGTATAAAGCTGCTTTGGATAAAAGATGATTGTTTCAATGATATGAGCATGTTGTTCAATTTATCTTGTAAGTTCCCTATTACAGGTCCATCTAAAGAGTCAACGTGAATTAAAGTGTTAAAGGTTTAACCTTTAGAATGCTGGGTAATTTTCTAAAAATATATTTTGTGCTGTCTGCTTTCCAAAACCTTAAAGAATTATATGCTTAATCTTGATGAAGAAAGATACTGAGAGTAGCAAACAAGTCAGAACACAGGCCAGCCACCAATTTACTTGGCGGCTGGCATTTGATCGAACTTGTTTGCATAAAGATGAAATAAGTTCCAGCACTATATAGGTTAATCATTCTCTGAATATTGTCTCTTTGTGAAATATTCTTCTTGTCACTATGATAAATTTCTGAGTTTGTAATTTTCTGATGTAGAGTCGAACCTGTTGTGCTAGGCGTTATACTTCAGTTCTCCGAGAATATTATCTTAATATTAATATGCTAGGTCTGTCTCTCATAGAGCACCCATAATATATGCAGAGGTGAGGTTTGAAGCTTGGGTTTAGAAGGTTGGGATTTGAAGAAGGTGAAGTTAATACCAAACGGCAAAAAAACCCAGAGGCAGTATTGGCTTCCATTTGTTGCATTTATCGGAATTTAAAACAATATAGATACAATGTCCTTGTCACATATTGTATGGTTTATGCTGTAAATGAAATATTACTAGTAAAAGTAGTTGAATATTTAGAACTTAATTTTTTTTTTGTGAAAACATGTGGGAGTTTTTTAATTAAAGTTGAAAACGAATTAACAATTTCTTGCTAATGGAATAACTCTTTTTTTGTCTAGTGTTTTCATTATCTGTGTTCTTTAATGACAAAGAATGAACTGGCCTGCAAATTGTCTTGATATTCCAGTCAACACTCCAGTCTCTTATATCTATAATTGATTTAGCTTTATTTAGATGGCCATTCCCTTTTTTATCGATTTACAATTAATCTGTTACTTCTTTAATTCTAAACTAAAAGCATTTATGAATAAAAGAGTACCTAGAAGACAAATTATTCATAGCTAGTCTTAGGATTTTTATGTTGCTCTGCATGTTATTTTACAAACTCTCTTAACTTGGGAAATAATAATCATACTGCTTTGGGCAGGGGCTAGCACATTCTCTGCTTAGAAATCTTAAATTTCTTCCACTTAACCATTTCATATTGCATAATTGGATGGTCCTGTCAAGTGAAATCAATTGCAATGTTTGATTTCAAGGAATCAATGCTAGACTATAGTAATTCCTTCACAAGCATGAAGCAATTACTATAGTTTTGTATTGAACCCTCAAAATAACCTAACTGGTTAAATGGTGATGTTGATAATCAATAGAATTTAATTGAGTGGCTTGTTATTTCTCTGTAGGCATCTTGTTTAATCAATACTTTACATGCCTGCAATCTCCTAAATATAATATCGTAATGGGTCCAAATTCAAAGCAACACAACGCAATTAAGGGTACGCATGGTTAAAAATGAAGTTTATGGAATTATTATGGAATTTCATGAATAAAGGAAAACATGCTCTGTAGGAGTACATTTCTCTTCTAGCAAACAAAAAGACAAGTTGTTGGTTCATGCCTTTCTAGATTCATGCTCCTTTTAACCCTTCACAAAGTTTTCGACTGTCCCAAATTGAAAGAGTTTGCAGACAACATTTCAAAATGTGATGAAATTGAAAAATAATCCCAAGATAGGGTAGAAAACATTCTGGGAAAAGAAGAAAGAACAATTTCTCCTTTTCCCACAATGTTTCCAAAGTCGTATGCAACAAACTGGTTAAATATTGTTATTGTTTGATAATGGGTTAGATATTGTTGAAAATAACTTTAAATTTCTATTTTCAGACAGGAAATATAGAGAGTTATGTTGGAGAATGGAAGAATGTGGGACTGTAGGAGAGACGATATTTCATTTGTGTTTCCTTAACTCCTCTGCGACGCACGCAAATCTTGCTAAAAGATTACTTCACCATTTCCCGAAACTCATCAATGATATTTACCTCAGTGAGGAATATTATGGTAAATATATTTGGGCCGCGTCACACGAAAAAGGGGCACTCGGACATAAATAAAAACGACTGACTCAGCTCTTTCTTAGCGCTATTATTTCAGCATCTAGTCACGACAGTTATCATTTGTATTTATTTAAAGGTAGAACTTGATGTCCTCTAAGATGGCAAACAGTGTAACCCCAGACCAGCCGCCACGTCAGTGACGTGGCGGCTGGTCTGGGGCTACACTGTTTGCTATGTCTGAGTGCCCCTTTTCCCGTGACGTGGCCCATTTTATTTAGTCAATTAACGATACATTCCATAAGGTTTTTTTTAATTTCTAATTTTGTCTTTCTAACAACCCAAGGGTGACTAAATCTGGTTTTGATTTACCTGTCAAATTCTTTTCTGCACTTGTTTGTTAAATGGATTATAGTAAATTTCAGTTAAAAAAATCATTTAATCGTTAAGGCTTTTGGACAAGCTGGGCAATACAGACAATTGATTGTGCCTTTCCTGTAACCTTGCAAAAGATTTTTAATTTCAAGGATATTTTGTTTTTTGACTTTTAAATTTTCTCTTCTGTGGACAAACACCTAAAAGAGTTTATCATCTTCTCATTTGGAAAAAGACACAGATAGTCTTGTCTCTTTCTCTTATCAAAATTGCTTTTTTCTTCCCTTACTGATGCATTTCCCCTTTAAAATCAATTTCGCTAATGGAAAAAGTATCAAAACGGAAGCCCAAACATTGCCTATGACAATGTAATAAAGCTAGGAAATATTAACCCTTAGAATGCTGGGTAATTTTCTTAAAGCAGATTTTTGTGTTGTCTGCTTTCCAGACCCTTAAATATCTGCTTGATTTATTTGAGGATAGGTCTTAAGAGTAGCAAACAGGTTAGACCGCAGGCCAGCCGCAAACTTACTTGGCGGCTGGCCTAGATTTAACCTATTTGCATAAGCATGTAGTCGGTTCCAGCACTATAAGGGCTAAGAGCCATGTAATTGTGTTTGTTCCAGTTATATATTATGGAACAATAACATGGCTCTTAAAAGGTCGTTGGGTTAAAACATTGTGTGTAAAATCATAACTTCAAGTCTATTCAACAACTTACAAATTTTCAAAATGATACTCAAATCTCTCGTTAAAATCTTATGTTTATTATTGTATTTTTTACCCATATTACCACTGATAAATGACATCCTTTTCAACAAATGAAACTTTTCCTTTTATCTAATTGGCTATACAATAAACTGGGACTTCTTACTGATATCAAAATAGATTATTGTTCTATTGCTTTGGTCTAGCAATATGGAATCCACCTTTTTTAATTATTCATTTAAAAATCATTCCCACATTCTTTCTTTTCTTTCTTTCTTTCTCTCTTTCTTTCTTTCTTTCTTTCTTTCTTTCTTTCTTTCTTTCTTTCTTTCTTTCTTCTTTCTTTCTTTCTTTCTTTCTTTCTTTCTTTCTTTCTTTCTTTCTTTCTTTCTTTCTTTCTTTCTTTCTTTCTTTCTTTCTTTCTTTACTTCTTTACTTCTTTCTTTTTTTCTTTCTTTCTGTCTGTCTTTCTTTCTTTCTTTCTTTCTTTCTTTCTTTCTTTCTTTCTTTTCTTTCTTTCTTTCTTTTCTTTCTTTCTTTCTTTCTTTCTTTCTTTCTTTCTTTCTTTCTTTCTTTCTTTCTTTCTTTCTTTCTTTCTTTCTTTCTTTCTTTCTTTCTTTCTTTCTTTCTTTCTTTCTTTCTTTCTTTCTTTCTTTCTTTCATGTATTTATTTAATTGTACAGTCATTCATGCATTTATCTTTTTATCATTTATACAATCAATCAACCAATCAACAAACTAATATTGGGCAACAGTGGTGCAGAGGTAGAGCGTAGTCCTCTTGTACCGAGGGTCCAAGGTTTGGTCCTCTTTAGGCGAGGTAAAATTTTGAGAGACTATCACTCAAGTCTCTGCGAGTTCTGGTTTAGTATCAAGGAATCAATCATCAAGAGTGGTAGTCAATAAGCTTCAAGGTTCCGTCACAATTGATGTAAAACAAATAAATTTATCCTAACAAACAGGTTTACCAAGGGTAAAACTAATGTTATTTCTTTTCTGCACTAATTAAAGTATTCCATATTTGCCCATATTTTAGGTGAGAATGCTCTTCACATGGCCATAGTGATTGAAGACCCGTCAATGGTGAAGTTTCTGCTAGACAAAGGAGCAGATTACCATCAACGTTGCTATGGTAACTTCTTCACCCCTGACGACCAGAAGGAGTCGCGTACGGACAACCTTGACTACGAGTTTGTTGATGTGTGTGAAAAGACAAATTATGAAGGGTATGTAACCGTAGTATTTTCATTGTTTTGAGTAATATGCAGCAAGGAGCATTTATCTTTCTCTTTATTCAGACATATATTAATGTCAATGTAGCTGTTGACTTCATTAACCCTTAGAATGCTGGGTAATCTTCTAAAAATAGATTTTTGTGTCGTCTGCTTTCAAAAACCTTAAATATCTGCTTAATTTTGTTGAAGAAAGATTCTTAGAGTAGCAAACAGGCTAGATCACAGGTCAGCTGCTCATTACTTGGAGACTGGCCTGGATCTAACCTGCTTGCATAAGTATGAAGTAGGTTCCAGCACTATAAGGGTTAACATGACCAAGGAAGCATATATGCATTTTTCTACTTTGGTAATGTAAATGTGTAATTTTTGTAATATCCTCTGTTGACTTCATATATTTCCACCTTATTCAAGCAATTGTATTTCAAGGAATACCTTTTGATACTTCATTTGTTCATCCCATATCATGTATGCACATTATAAAGATATCCTAGATGTTAACTCTTCCTTTTTTTCAGCCATATGTATTTTTTTGTAATACCTTTTGCTACCTATATCCCCACCCTTAATGGATAAGGCATGTGTATTTTGGGGAATACCCTCTGTTACCTCACATTTCTGTGCTATTTCATGCATGTGTATTTCGGGAAATACCCTCTGTTACCTCACATTTCTGTGCTATTTCATGCATGTGTATTTCAGGGAATACCCTCTGTTACCTCACATTTCTGTGCTATTTCATGCATGTGTATTTCGGGGAATACCCTCTGTTACCTCACATTTCTGTGCTATTTTATGCATGTGTATTTCGGGGAAAACCCTCTGTTACCTCCCATTTCTGTGCTATTTCATGCATGTGTATTTCGGGGAATACCCTCTGTTACCTCACATTTCTGTGCTATTTCATGCATGTGTATTTCGGGGAATACCCTCTGTTACCTCACATTTCTGTGTGCTATTTCATGCATGTGTATTTAGGGGAATACCCTCTGTTACCTCACATTTCTTTGCTATTTCATGCATGTGTATTTCGGGGAACACCCTCTGTTACCTCACATTTCTGTGCTATTTCATGCATGTGTATTTCGGGGAATACCCTCTGTTACCTCACATTTCTGTGCTATTTCATGCATGTGTATTTCAGGGAATACCCTCTGTTACCTCACATTTCTGTGCTATTTCATGCATGTGTATTTTGGGGAAAACCCCCTGTTACCTCACATTTCTGTGCTACTTCATGCATGTGCATTTTGAGGAATACCCTCTTTTACCTCACATTTCTGTGCTATTTCATGCATGTGTATTTCGGGGAATACCCACTGTTACCTCACATTTCTGTGCTACTTCATGCATGTGCATTTCGAGGAATACCCCCTGTTACCTCACATTTCTGTGCTATTTCAGGCATGTGTATTTCGGGGAATACCCTCTGTTACCTCACATTTCTGTGCTATTTCATGCATGTGTATTTCGGGGAATACCCTCTGTTACCTCACATTTCTGTGCTATTTCATGCATGTGTATTTCGGGAAATACCCTCTGTTACCTCACATTTCTGTGCTATTTCAGGCATGTTTATTTCGGGGAATACCCTCTGTTACCTCACATTTCTGTGCTATTTCATGCATGTGTATTTCGAGGAACACCCTCTGTTACCTCACATTTCTGTGCTATTTCAGGCATGTATATTTTTGGGGAATACCCTCTGTTACCTCACATTTCTGTGCTATTTCAGGCATGTATATTTCGGGGAATACCCTCTGAGTTTTGCGGCCTGTCTCGGTCAGGAGGAGTGTGTGCGCCTGCTGATTGCCAAGGGAGCTAACCCTAACCTCCAGGACAGTAATGGTAACACTGTCATGCATATGTTGGTTATCATGGACAGAAAGGTACATGTAAATGAATTCTTCTCATTTTGCATTTCATTGGTTTGTTTGTTTGTGTTTTTTAAGTTTTTATATACATCACATCAAAAGTATTTTAGTTATATTGTGAAACCAAGCTCTTAAATGATCAACAAAGACCCTTATTAAGCTCAATTGCTTTTTAGAGCTTGATGGATCGTAATAATGATATTCTACAAAATATGCTTTATATCTTGGCCACTGAAATGTTAGCAGAGCGAAATGCATTTTGTAAGATTTTGTGTGCGCCATGATGAAGAATTCAAAGAAAATATGCTTCTTATTTGAACCAATGAAATTTAAGCAGGAAAAAAGTGCAGTTTGTCTGGACAGGTAATAAGTAATCAAAGGAAATATGTCTTTTTATTGTGACCTTTATAAAAAGCAGAATGAAAATGCATTTTGTCTGGACCATGGTGAAGAATTCCAATATCCGGACAAATTAAATATTGGCATGGATTTTATCTGGGCCATGATAACGTAATCCAAGGAACATGCTCCTCATCAGGCCCAATAAAAAGTTAGCATAGAAAAAAAAGGATTTTGTCTGGACCATTCTGAGTAGATATGCTTCTTTTCTGGAGCATTGAAATGTCAACAAATGAACTATAGATCTTAGCTAGAAATTTAAATGACACAATTACCTTCTTGTTATTTCTTTCTTTAATGCCGCTTTCTTTCTAAAGGAGAAGGTTTTGGAAGGAGAGGTTGGTACTTAAGTTGTTGTTGCTGTTGTTGATTTTGTTGTTGTTGATTTTCTTGTTGTAAAATGAATTGAAGGCCTTAGCCGGTTAACAAACAATAACAAGATTTGAACATTTTGTTGCAGACAACCCTGGAAAACTTAGTGAAAAAAAGAGAAATTGCTCTTAACAAGCAATCTCTCCTTTTCCCACAAAGTTTTCTGCCTTATCAGAAGATTGTTTTTCAATTTCATGACATTTTGAAATAACGTCTGCAAACTCTTTCAATTTGGGACAATTTAAAATTTTGCGTTTGGTAAAGGATTAACCCTTCCCATCCTAGTTATGTGCACATCCAAATTGGAAGCAACATCAGACATAAGTTGTCAAGTATAATTAATTCTTTCCTTATGATTATTTAGTAGAAAATATTGGCACAAATCTTTTTAAAAAGAAATGTTCATTCTCAAAATATGCTTCAATGTCTCTGTAATGATGCTTTTGAAATCCTTATCAGCAATGTTGAGTGTAGATACTTGGTTCAGACATAAGCTGGAGGAAAATGTTCAATGCAAAACTATAGCAAGTCATTCATGAAGGTTCACAAAGGTGAAGGACTTACTATAGTTTTGCATTGAATCCTCAGGATATCATTTGCAGGAGGTCTTTGGAACACACATCAAGATGATTGTTACTTAACCCATTACCAAACAATAATGAAATTAGACCAGTCTGTTGCGGACAACTCTGGAAAACATTGTGGTAAGGCAGAAATTGCCCTTAACAAGCAATTACTCCACAATGTTTTCTGACCTATCAGAAAATTGTTTTTCAATTACATTTTGAAATGTGGTCTGCGAACTCTTTAAAATTGGGACAGTCAAACTTTTTACATTTGGTAAAGGGTTAAAAGGATGAGAATTTTAAAAAAAAATGTGTTAACCCTTTCCTTCATTATAGTGTTGTGTGGCAGGTCTAATTCAAAGGAATGACTATTGATACATAAAAATTTGATTTTTGTTTATAATGGTGAAATGATGTGTCAACAGTAGTGCAGTTTTTTTTTTACGGATTTCCTGGGTTTCACCAGTACTAGACATGGCTCTGCATTGTGGTGTCTTAAGACACACGCATAGAAAATCCAAGTGCCACTTTTGGGGATTGAACCCAGGACCCCTGTGTCGAAAGCCTTACACCTTAACTACTGCACTATTTTTGTTTTACAAATCAAGGGTTCAGTGTAATACTATAGTAAGTGCTTCACGTTTGTGGAGCACTTACTATAGTCTTGTGCTCAACCCTCAAAATTAAGTGAAAACCAATGTGACTAAAGGATTTTTATGTTTGATACAAGGAAATTCTCCTTTTGTGACAGTGGTAACTTCAGACTTCTGCTGTATTGTGTAGAATTAGTTTGATGTATTATTGAAAAATGATTAATAACATAATGCCATGTTTATTGCCAGTATCTATCAAAAATGGTTTGTATAACAATGTTGTCTTGTAAATGTGTTAAAGATGTCTGTTTTTGTCTTATAGTGTACTTTTGATTTGTTTCAGCTTTTCAATGTTTTTATTGATAGCCCTATATTGTATGTTTGATTTGTTTCAGTCTTTTTATCTTTTTTATTGTCTTATTTTGTACTTTTGATTTGTTTCAGCTTTTTCATTTTTTTATTTATAGCCCTATATTGTACTTGAGAACGGTTTCAGTCTTTTCATGTTTATATTTCTTGTCTGTTTTTATGGTTTTTTTTCTTTTCTCACAGACAAATTATGCATCCTACCAAAAGGATCCTATAGTATGTGTATTTTTGGTTATTTTATTTGGTTTCGCATTTGACTGCTTGTTTGATTTTGCTGTTTCTTTACTTCTAACAGACCACTTATGCCTCATACCAGAAAAATCCAATTGTATGTGACTTTTGCATTCATTATCTCACTTGATGCTAGTAGTTAGGGATAGGGCAGCGGGTTAACCCATTACCAAACAATAACGACATTTGACCAGATTGTTGCAGACGACCCCGGAAAACATGGTGGGAAAAGGAGAAATTGCTTGTCACATTTTGAATTGTTGTCAGCAAACTCTTTCAATTTGGGACAGTTGCAAATTTGTAGTTTGGTTAAGGGTTAACCCAATATATCACTGGAAACATTTACCAAGTGATACAAGCACCAGATTTTAGTTTGAGGTTCCAGAAAAACACAAAAGATCATTTGAAAATACGTGTACTTACTTGTAGATCTAGAAGAGCCTCTTTTACTTATTTTCTTTTTATTCCAAATGGCCACTGTGGTAAATAATAAGTTATAAAAACTGATTTGAAATTTTGAAATATGTCAGCATATTTTGGTTTTTCAGAATGTTAGAGTTAGGATTTTTACATTCTTTGAAATAGCAATTATGGCTTTTTCCTTTCTTAGAAATAGCAATTTAAGGGATGAACAATTTTCAGAACCTATTTTATTGTAAAAAGTATGCAATTTTGCAAAAATGCCAGCCATTGTATTTTTTTTTTCTGGCTAATGTGCTTTTCTGCCAAAGATATATTTAAACATCAACCATGCCGAGTTTGGTGCTTGTATCATTTTATTTGAACTATTTTTTCATTATTCTGCTGCACTAGTTAGTGTAACAAGTCCTGACAACACTTTATAAACCCTTCCTCTGTGAAACATTCAAGAACTTATTCATGTTCTTCATGAACATTTAATGGCTTTTCATGAACACAAAGCTGTTCATGACTTGTTCATGAATTTCAAGAACCTGTTCATGAACATCAAAAACATATGAAGTTGATAATTTAGAAATAATTTTACGACTTTCAACTCTTTCATGAAGGTAGGTATAGTATAGGAAGTTCATGTACAACTTGTTTCACAAAAAGCGACAAGACAATATGAAAACTCTTTCTCGAAAATTAAGGTTTTTAATGCCTTTGCAGCAAATGACATTTAAAAACCGATTGTGACGAAAGGATAATTTGCTTCTCTAGAGCAAACTCTTCTTTTATCACAATGATAAAAAATTTGTTTATAAATCTGTTCAGTTTTTTTTAATGTTTTGATAATGTCTGTTGCAGTTGAGACATTTTTTTCTTAACAACTAATTAACTAATTGACATGGGAAGGTTTCTGTTATAACCACAGAAGATATGGAAGAGCATGTTATTATTGTTAAAGGGCTACGTCTTTTGGCCCTAAGATGGTCTCATCAAAATTTTGCCATGAGAACAAGCGAATGGATTTTGATGAAAGACTCATCTTTTACTGTTGGCAATTATGTCCATCTGGTTTATTTCATGAACTGTTACCAATGGTATGTAACCTAATTTGACCATGGATGGTTTAAGTTAAAATATCTCTTTTTTCTCATAATTTTAGCAAACACCACACAAGCATAGAATTATGGTCTGTTTTTATCATCACCTTATTTTCTTTGTTTGTCAGGCTTGCCAACAAATCCAAATTTATTTTAAAACTGCAGCCACAAAGCTTCTTTATCCATTCCCTGATTTGTATCTTTATTCCTGATCCAAATTAAAACCAACAGCAGACGATAGTTTCAAGTTATCAAAACTGAAATTATCTTATAACCTTCCAATGTGATAGATGTAGATGCTTACATAGTTCTAGTTTTCATTAAACGCTTTCAACCCTTGTATAATACTGTCTATATATTCACTATCTATGCTATATCCTTGACCATTACTTTTTGCTTATCTAAATTTGCATCAGTAGATGAATAAGCAAGTTATAAAATCATCATCTGTATATTTCTTTTTGGAAATGAAACCAAACCATTGTGTGGATGGTAGAAATTGATTTTTACAATTATATCTCCTTTAACCTTTCTTTTGTGGAATAAATATATTTATGGAATGCAAAAGGTTGATGATATGAAAACCTTTAAAAACCATTAGTTTGGTACATCATTAATCCTTACAGTACTTGAACCGACTTCATGCTTTTTCAAACAGGTTGGATCCAGGCCAGTTGCCAAATAAATTGGCGGCTGGCCTTTGATCTAACATGTTTGCTACTCAAATCATCTTTCCTCATCAAGATTAAGCAGATATATTTTGGAAAACAGACGATACAAAACTCTATTTTAAGAAAAATTACCCAGCATTCTAAGGGTTAATCAATAGCTTTGTATAGAACTGTGATAGAACATTCATGTTGGTGAGGGATTCTTTCTAGTCTTGCACAGGACTTTTATTCCAGTCTATCCATATTCCCTTTAATTCATTTGTGCTTTTATCCGCTGCCACTTTTGTCTGTACAAAGCCATTAGACCTGAAGCTTCTTGATGAATTTTGCATTATGTTTATGCATGCTGTTTCATTAGCATTAAATTGACTCAGTTTTATTGTTAGAAATGAGATACATGTAAGATCAGTATAAATGATTTTTCTCTATTCTTTTTAATAAGCATTTGCTTAGATTTTTAAATTTATTGTCTATTTGTTCTAATTTCCTATTAAAGTGTTATATATTCATCTTAATCTATACCTGTTTGTTAGATAAATCAAAACATACAAGATACCAACCAAATTCAGTTCTTTTTAAAGGATACTATGATGGGAATTCAAAGCAAGATTATAATAAGTCCTTTACAAAACTCAAAAACTTATGATAGTCTTGCACTAAACCATCAAAATAGTAATACAGTTTTACTTATGGTTTTATTACATTGTAGGAAATGTTTGACATTATCTACGCATTGGGGGCAAGATTGGACATAAGAAACAGACAGGGATTAACTCCCCTGACACTAGCTGCAAAGTTGGCAAGGAAAGAGGTATGAAATATTTCATTATAATTGCTTCATAAAGAGTGCTAGAATCCAGGCGGGGGAATCACATGATCAATGTTTATGATCTTATGTCCGAACAAGATGGCCGTCGCGTCATGGCCGGTCATGGTATTTTTGTTTTTTCACCTACTTTTGCCAATGAACGCCACATTGTGTACCCCATATGAGTTGACCATCAACATTCCTGTTCTGGTGGTATGTGATAACTCATGCATTATAACAGCTTTAACACTCGGCAGAGAAAACACGTTTAATAGTTAATTGGCGGCTGGCCTGTGATCTAAATTGTTTGCTATTCTGAGTATCTTTCCTCATCAAAATTGAGCAGATATTTAAAAGATTTGGAAAGCAGAAGACACAAAGATCTATTTTTAGAAAATGACCATGCATTCTAAGGATTAAATGGCCTATATTAGGGAGTAACTGAATTCCCAATGTACTTTATTTCAGATGTACGAGCACATTCTTGAAATTATCCGACAAATCTACTGGATTTATGGCAATGTAACATGTGCTGGTTACCCTCTCACAGACGTTGATACAATCTCAGCCAACGGGGAACTGGATAAATTCTCTGCGTTGAATGTTGTTGTTTATGGGGTAAGTAGAAAACTTAACTTAGGGAACAAGGTAGAATTCTCAGATTGGTTTAACCCTTTACCAAATGCATATTTTTTACTGTAAAAGAGAATTAATTGTACTTTTAAGTTAATCTTCAATTATTCTAGAACTTTCACAATTTAAGTGTAAATGACTGCAAGTATGGCTTTAACAGAAAGATTGTTGAAAACTGATTGTTGAAAACTGTATTAAAACCTATACAAAATAAATAAATCTACTTTAACATAATATTTCCAGTTGAATGTGCATTTCAGTTGTTCTCCACAATTAATTGATTGTAGAATACAGATCTCTGGTTCTACTTGGCTCGACCAGCTCATATGGGTGGTCAGAGTTATGGGCTTTAATCAAAGAGTTGCTGTTGACAGGATTTAACAGCTTGGAAAAACAGACATAACTTTTACTGTTGTAGGATTCAGAAGGTCACCTGGACATGATGGACGGGCTAATAGTCAACCTTCTAAAAGAGAAATGGAAAACATTTGCTAGGTTCAGGTAAGTCAATTTGATATTACTTAATCCCAGGATACAGTGTATTGTCTTGCTTTTTAAACTTAATTTTTATTATTTTTAAATTACAACTTCATATACCAGTAAACTCTCTTAAATGTTCCTAGAAGAATATATTAACCACTGTGAAATGAAAAGAATCTTCTTGTCATTAGAGGTGTTTTTTTTTGTCAATCAATCCTCTTTGAGATTATATTTTTTTTTACCTTTTATATTTTTATTAATATTATTTTCAATGCATCACATATGTGTGTATCAAAACATCTGAAGCAGGCAAATTAACAAATATCTTTCATTGCAATACATTACTCTTTAATTTACAATAGTTTATGTCTTTTACAAGATTATGTTTCTCATAGTGTTAAAGTATTGTCTGCTGCTATTTTCAAACAGGACCAAATTCAAATACCCCTTTGAAGGTATTTCACGAAGAACAGGAATCATTTATAGTCACATATAGCCAATTGAAAATAAGAAAATGACCAATATATATAATCATTTTTTTGCAGATTCTACCGTCGGTTTGTAGGTTTCATTATCTACTTCCTGCTGTTTGTGACGTCGTTCATCCTGCGCCCAGGCACTGACCCCTGCCCAACCATCCGTCAAGTGAACACGAGTAACGGGATGTTACAGAATATAACAGAGATAGACAGTGGGTACCTGCTAAAGGCCTGTAGGACAGAAGATATAGTATGTACAACATGTTCCCTATTCCACATCAGTTTTCAAGGTCAAGAATCTTGCCTTAAGATATGACCATACTGCGGTTAAATCTCATAAATAACAGAATCAACATTGCAATTTGTGATTGATTCACATTTTTGCACAGAGCCTCCATTACCTAGTAGTTAGAGTACAGAACTTGAAATCACACGAACCCTATCCTGGTTTGAGATAAACATTTTTACGAGAGGTACTTTCTCGACCGACTCACGGAATGCCAATGGTTCTACCCTGCTTGACTAGCCTTTGTGGGCAATGATGATGATGATAACCATGAATGTGGTTATGATGTTGATGAAGGTGATAACCATGAATGTGGTTATGATGTTGATGATGGTGATAACCATGAATGTGGTTATGATGATGATGATAACCATGAATGTGGTTATGATGTTGATGATGATGATAACCATGAATGTGGTTATGATGTTGATGATGGTGATAACCATGAATGTGGTTATGATGGTGATAACCATGAATGTGGTTATGATGTTGATGATGATGATAACCATGAATGTGGTTATGATGTTGATGATGGTGATAACCATGAATGTGGTTATGATGTTGATGATGATGATAACCGTGAATGTGGTTATGATGTTGATGATGGTGATAACCGTGAATGTGGTTATGATGTTGATGATGGTGATAACCATGAATGTGGTTATGATGTTGTTGATTATGGTGATAACCATGAATGTGGTTATGATGTTGATGATGGTGATAACCATGAATGTGGTTATGATGTTGTTGATTATGGTGATAACCGTGAATGTGGTTATGATGTTGATGATGATGATAACTGTGAATGTGGTTATGATGTTGATGATGGTGATAACCGTGAATGTGGTTATGATGTTGATGATGGTGATAACCATGAATGTGGTTATGATGTTGATGATGGTGATAACCATGAATGTGGTTATGATGTTGTTGATTATGGTGATAACCGTGAATGTGGTTATGATGTTGATGATGATGATAACTGTGAATGTGGTTATGATGTTGATTATGGTGATAACCGTGAATGTGGTTATGATGTTGATGATGATGATAACTGTGAATGTGGTTATGATGTTGATGATGGTGATAACCGTGAATGTGGTTATGATGTTGATGATGGTGATAACCATGAATGTGGTTATGATGTTGTTGATTATGGTGATAACCATGAATGTGGTTATGATGTTGATGATGATGATAACTGTGAATGTGGTTATGATGTTGATGATGGTGATAACCGTGAATGTGGTTATGATGTTGATGATGGTGATATCCATGAATGTGGTTATGATGTTGATGATGGTGATAACCATGAATGTGGTTATGATGTTGTTGATTATGGTGATAACCGTGAATGTGGTTATGATGTTGATGATGATGATAACTGTGAATGTGGTTATGATGTTGATGATGGTGATAACCGTGAATGTGGTTATGATGTTGATGATGGTGATAACCATGAATGTGGTTATGATGTTGATGATGGTGATAACCATGAATGTGGTTATGATGTTGATGATGGTGATAACCATGAATGTGGTTATGATGTTGATGATGGTGATAACCATGAATGTGGTTATGATGTTGATGATGGTGATAACCATGAATGTGGTTATGATGTTGATGATGGTGATAACCATGAATGTGGTTATGATGTTGATGATGGTGATAACTTTGAATGTGGTTATGATGTTGATGATGATGATGATAACCATGAATGTGGTTATGATGTTGATGATGGTGATAACTTTGAATGTGGTTATGATGTTGATGATGATGATGATAACCATGAATGTGGTTATGATGTTGATGATAGTGATAACTTTGAATGTGGTTATGCTGTTGATGATGATGATAACTTTGAATGTGGTTATGATGTTGATGATGATGATAACTTTGAATGTGGTTATGATGTTGATGATGATGATAACCATGAATGTGGTTATGATGTTGATGATGATGATAACCATGAATGTGGTTATGATGTTGATGATGGCGATAACCATGAATGTGGTTATGATGATGATGATAACCGTGAATGTGGTTATGATGTTGCTGATGGTGATAACCGTGAATGTGGTTATGATGTTGCTGATGGTGATAACCGTGAATGTGGTTATGATGTTGATGATGATGATAACCATGAATGTGGTTATGATGTTGATGATGATGATAACCGTGAATGTGGTTATGATGTTGATGAAGGTGATAACCATGAATGTGGTTATGATGTTGATGATGGTAATAACCATGAATGGAGTTATGATGTTGATGATGGTGATAACCGTGAATGTGGTTATGATGTTGCTGATGGTGATAACCGTGAATGTGGTTATGATGTTGATGTTGATGATAACCATGAATGTGGTTATGATGTTGATGATGATAACCGTGAATGTGGTTATGATGTTGATGAAGGTGATAACCATGAATGTGGTTATGATGTTGATGATGGTAATAACCATGAATGTGGTTATGATGTTGATGATGGTAATAACCATGAATGGAGTTATGATGTTGATGATGGTGATAACCATGAATGTGGTTATGATGTTGATGGTGGTGATAACCATGAATGGAGTTATGATGTTGATGGTGGTGATAACCATGAATGTGGTTATGATGTTGATGATGATAATAGCTTTGAATGGAGTTATGATGTTGATGATGGTGGTAACCATGAATGTGGTTATGATGTTGATGATGATAATAGCTTTGAATGGAGTTATGATGTTGATGATGGTGGTAACCATGAATGTGGTTATGATGTTGATGATGGTAATAGCTTTGAATGTGGTTATGATGGTGATAACCATGAATGTGGTTATGATGTTGATGATGGTAATAGCTTTGAATGGAGTTATGATGTTGATGATGGTGATAACCATGAATGTGGTTATGATGTTGATGATGGTAATAGCTTTGAATGTGGTTATGATGTTGATGATGGTGATAACCATGAATGTGGTTATGATGTTGATGATGGTAATAGCTTTGAATGTGGTTATGATGTTGATGATGGTGATAACCATGAATGTGGTTATGATGTTGATGGTGGTGATAACCATGAATGTGGTTATGATGTTGATGATGGTAATAGCTTTGAATGGAGTTATGATGTTGATGATGGTGATAACCATGAATGTGGTTATGATGTTGATGATGGTAATAACCATGAATGGAGTTATGATGTTGATGATGATGATAACCATGAATGTGGTTATGATGTTGATGATGGTGATAACCATGAATGTGGTTATGATGTTGATGATGGTAATAGCCATGAATGGAGTTATGATGTTGATGATGGTAATAACCATGAATGTGGTTATGATGTTGATGATGGTAATAGCTTTGAATGTGGTTATGATGTTGATGATGGTAATAGCTTTGAATGTGGTTATGATGTTGATGATGGTAATAAACATGAATGGAGTTATGATGTTGATGATGGTGATAACCATGAATGTGGTTATGATGTTGATGATGGTAATAGCTTTGAATGGAGTTATGATGTTGATGATGGTGATAACCATGAATGTGGTTATGATGTTGATGATGGTGATAACCATGAATGTGGTTATGATGTTGATGATGGTAATAACCATGAATGGAGTTATGATGTTGATGATGATGATAACCATGAATGTGGTTATGATGTTGATGATGGTAATAACTTTGAATGTGGTTATGATGTTGATGATGGTAATAACCATGAATGGAGTTATGATGTTGATGATGATGATAACCATGAATGTGGTTATGATGTTGATGATGGTAATAACTTTGAATGTGGTTATGATGTTGATGATGGTGATAACCATGAATGGAGTTATGATGTTGATGATAACCATGAATGTGGTTATGATGTTGATGATGGTAATAACTTTGAATGGAGTTATGATGTTGATGATGGTGATAACCATGAATGGAGTTATGATGTTGATGATGGTGATAACCATGAATGTGGTTATGATGTTGATGATGGTGATAACCATGAATGTGGTTATGATGTTGAT
Organism: Cerastoderma edule; assembly: GCA_947846245.1. Taxonomy (NCBI): domain Eukaryota; kingdom Metazoa; phylum Mollusca; class Bivalvia; order Cardiida; family Cardiidae; genus Cerastoderma; species Cerastoderma edule. The sequence goes on along the minus strand of OX401418.1, from coordinate 14,984,943 downwards.
GATGGTGATAACCATGAATGTGGTTATGATGTTGATGATGGTGATAACCATGAATGGAGTTATGATGTTGATGATGGTGATAACCATGAATGTGGTTATGATGTTGATGATGGTAATAGCTTTAAATGTGGTTATGATGTTGATGATGGTGATAACCATGAATGTGGTTATGATGTTGATGATGGTAATAGCTTTGAATGTGGTTATGATGTTGATGATGGTGATAACCATGAATGTGGTTATGATGTTGATGATGGTAATAGCTTTAAATGGAGTTATGATGTTGATGATGGTGATAACCATGAATGTGTTTATGATGTTGATGATGATGATAACCATGAATGGAGTTATGATGTTGATGATGATGATAACCATGAATGTGGTTATGATGTTGATGATGGTAATAACTTTGAATGTGGTTATGATGTTGATGATGGTGATAACCATGAATGTGGTTATGATGTTGATGATGGTAATAGCTTTGAATGTGGTTATGATGTTGATGATGGTGATAACCATGAATGTGGTTATGATGTTGATGATGGTGATAACCATGAATGGAGTTATGATGTTGATGGTGGTGATAACCATGAATGTGGTTATGATGTTGATGATGGTAATAGCTTTGAATGGAGTTATGATGTTGATGATGGTGATAACCATGAATGTGGTTATGATGTTGATGATGGTAATAGCTTTGAATGGAGTTATGATGTTGATGCTGATGACAACCATGAATGTGGTTATGATGTTGATGATGGTAATAGCTTTGAATGGAGTTATGATGTTGATGATGGTGATAACCATGAATGTGGTTATGATGTTGATGATGGTAATAACCATGAATGGGTTATGATGTTGATGATGATGATAACCATGAATGTGGTTATGATGTTGATGATGGTGATAACTTTGAATGTGGTTATGATGTTGATGATGGTAATAACCATGAATGGAGTTATGATGTTGATGGTGATAACCATGAATGTGGTTATGATGTTGATGATGGTGATAACCATGAATGTGGTTATGATGTTGATGATGGTGATAACCATGAATGGAGTTATGATGTTGATGATGGTGATAACCATGAATGTGGTTATGATGTTGATGATGGTAATAGCTTTGAATGGGTTATGATGTTGATGATGGTGATAACCCATGGTAATAACCGTGAATGGTTATGGTGTTGATGATGGTGATAACCATGAATGTGGTTATGATGTTGATGATGGTAATAACCATGAATGGATGTTGATGATGATAACCATGAATGTGTTATGGTAATAACCATGAATGTGGTTATGATGTTGATGATGGTGATAACCATGAATGTGGTTATGATGTTGATGATGGTAATAACCATGAATGGAGTTATGATGTTGATGATGGTGATAACCATGAATGTGGTTATGATGTTGATGATGGTGATAACCATGAATGTGGTTATGATGTTGATGATGGTGATAACCATGAATGTGGTTATGTTGTTGATGATGGTGATAACCATGAATGTGGTTATGATGTTGATGATGGTGATAACTTTGAATGTGGTTATGATGTTGATTGTAATATGATAATGATAACAATGATGATGATGCTAATAAAATGATGGTTTTTGTTATAACTTGTACTTCCTCAGGTCCGTTTTGTGCTGGAGATCATGGTACTGACTGGAGCCATTTTCTACCTGTTCCTGGCCATGAAGGAGATTTACCACCAGGGCTTCAACATATTCTTCACAACTCTTGTAAGTAGCCACCAAAAAAGGAATTATTTATTGATATGGGTTTAACATTGTGTCAACATTATTTCAGTTATGCTGTGATGCCTGACTCCTAACCCTTAGAATGGTGGGTAATTTTCTAAAAATAGATTTTTGTGTCATCTGTTTTTTAGAACCTGAAATATTTGCTTAACTTTGTTGAGGAAAGATACTCAGAGTAGCAAACCGTTTAGATCACAGGCCAGCCGCCAATTTACTTGGTGGCTGGCCTGTGATCTAACCTGTTTGCATAATTATGAAGTTTATCCCAGCTCTATAAAGGTTAATGATAAAAGAAGACCCCATACTCAACTGCTCATAAGAGCTGGTTGAGCTTGGTAGAACCATTGGCATTTCATTAGTCAATTGGGAGACTACCTCTCATGAAAAATGCAGAACGGAATTAAGCATATGTAGATTACAATGCAAGACATATAGTATGCTTCACATTTGTGATACTTTTACCAGGTTTTTACCATATTTTTTTAAAAAAAAAAATTATATGGGTTTTACATCACATCAACATTATTTGAGTTATGTAGCAATGCCCGACTCTTAATGATGGAGGAAGACCCCATACTCAACTACCCATAGGGGCTGGTCAAGGTGGGTAGAACCATCGGCATTCCGTAAGTCAGCCGGGAGACTGCCTTTCATGAAAATCCATATCCCTCTCAGGATTTGAACCCATATAGAATACTTTTTATCAAAATTTCACAAAAATGGGGCGATAAAAGAAGCCATATATGACGGTTCACTTTAAGAACTACACATATAGACTACATTTATATTGATATTTCTACCTCTTAAAACTGGCCTGTTTTATTTTCCAGAAAGGAACTCCAGCGAAAGCGATATTTCTGTTATCATGTGTCTTTGTTGTGATGATGTTGCCGGGACGCGCAGCGGGAGCGTATGCGTACGAAGATGTGATGGGGGTACTCGCTATACTGACATGTGCCCCATACTTCTTGTTCTTCTGCAGGTAAGTTTGTAATGAAAACACATATCAAGGGTTCAATGTAAGCCTTTAATCAGTCTTTCACTTTCAACCCCATACATGTTGTTTTTCATAAGGTGAACTTAATAAACACCAATATAAGGTGAGTTCGTAATGTGTACCCATCTATTAAAGATTCAGTGCAAAGCTTTAGTGAGTCTTTTACTTGCTTCAAAAGCTCTTATTTATCTACTAGTCTACCAGTCAGTACTTTAGGTATTGAAATATTAATGATTTATGAAACCAATCTATTGAGGGTTCAGTGCAAGACAATTGTGAGTCTTTCGCTTTCTTCTATAGTTCGTTCCTATTTATCTGCAGGTCAGTGTTATGGATTATAGAATATTGAGAGACCTCTGCAAAGATTTGAAGTCAAGCTTAAGTCTCATTTCTTGCACCAAGGTTTCTGGTTGTTTTGCTGGCCAGTGATATGAATATACATGTATCAAGGGTTCAATGTAAGACTTTAGTCTGTCCTTCACTTGGACCCCATATACCGGTACCTTGTCTTTCTATAGGTGAATTAAATGAATACCCGCATATTGAGGGTTCAGTGCAAGACTATAGGATATCGTTCATTGGCACCCAGGGATCAGTGAAGTCTCCGAAGCCCAATCGGTCTTGGATAGGACGGAAAACACTTTAAAACTTCTTTACCCCTGGCCGCTGTATATGTGTTATAAATGGGACATTACCTTTTGGATTTGCTGATGACTTTGGAGATCTTTGTAGGGAATAAGAAGGATGCCTTTATGAAAAATTAAAGAAAGGCTTATTTTGTTAGCATGTATCAAGGGTTTTCCTTGACCCATGATCCCCAACTCATATAGTAAATGACCCCAAATATCTGGATATGACCCCTAAACATCATTATTTTCCATTCACAATTACATATATGGGGTCAAATTTTCCCTAAATTAGCATAAATCATTGGGTCAAGGGAAAACCCTTATGTTGTATCTTCTAACTACATCACAATGCAATCTTCTTCTGCAAACTCTTTTGAGCTTTGACAATGAAAAACCTGGTGTTTGACCATGACTTATTCAATTACACATAAATTATTTGTTACATAATTTTCAGAGGATTCAGAATTGTCGGGCCTTTTGTGGTGATGATTTACAAAATGATAAAGGGAGATCTGCGAAGGTTTTTCATCATCTATCTTATATTCATCATAGGCTTCTCACAAGGTAAGTGTCGTCATGATTATTTAACATTATAAGTATGAATGCATGATTTAAGTATTAATACTTTTTATTACAAAATTTCTATTTATTATCATTCATTCATTACTAATTCTTATCTATTTTTCTTAAACCAAATAAATTTTAGCCTGCAAATACATAAATATATAGGTTTAACCACATCATCATAATGCAGTCTTAATGACCTTAGCTGTTGATGCCTTAAAACACCATTCATTCATTCATTCATTCATTCATTCATTCATTCATTCATTCATTCATTAATACTTTCTGCTGACTGTATGACTGCATGATTTTAGTATTGACACTTTATACTACTGACTGTTTGAATCTATGATTTAAGTATTAATCATCATCATCATCATATCGTATTTGTTTTACATCGATTGTGAAGGAAGCTGAAAGCTTGTTTAAAGCCACTCTCGATGACTGCTTCCTGGATACTAAACCAGTAATCGCGCCGGTTTGTGGGTTAGTCCCGGAAGTTTTCACCCCGCCTAACAGGGATACGAACCTGGGACCTTCGGTACAAGAGCCCTATGCTCTACCGCTGCAACAATGTCACCCACATATTAATACTTTATACTGACTATGAATGCATGATTTAAGTATAAATACTTTATACTGACTGTATGGATGCATGATTGAAGTATTGATATTTTATACTGACTGTATGGATGCATGATTGAAGTATTGATATTTTATATTGACTGTATGGATGCATGATTGAAGTATTGATATTTTATATTGACTGTATGGATGCATGATTGAAGTATTGATATTTTATACTGACTGTATGGATGCATGATTGAAGTATTGATATTTTATATTGACTGTATGGATGCATGATTGAAGTATAAATACTTTATACTGACTGTATGGATGCATGATTGAAGTATTGATTTTTTATACTGACTGTATGGATGCATGATTGAAGTATTGATTTTTTATACTGACTGTATGGATGCATGATTGAAGTATAAATACTTTATACTGACTGTATGGATGCATGATTGAAGTATTGATATTTTATACTGACTGTATGGATGCATGATTGAAGTATAAATACTTTACACTGACTGTATGGATGCATGATTGAAGTATTGATATTTTATACTGACTGTATGGATGCATGATTGAAGTATTGATATTTTATACTGACTGTATGAATGCATGATTGAAGTATAAATACTTTATACTGACTGTATGGATGCATGATTGAAGTATTGATATTTTATACTGACTGTATGGATGCATGATTGAAGTATAAATACTTTATACTGACTGTATGGATGCATGATTGAAGTATTGATATTTTATACTAACTGTATGGATGCATGATTGAAGTATTGATATTTTATACTGACTGTATAAATGCATGGTTTAAATATTGATATTTTATACTGACTGCATGAATGCATGATTTAAGTAATGATTCTGCATTGATGTCTGTATGAATGCATGACTTAAGAATTGATTGACAAAAGTTTGATTTTTACCATTCCCAACTTTACTTTTCTTGTTTAATTTATGAAAATGTATATTTTAAACAAGGGCAATTCATAATTGGTATGAAATTATTGTTTTTGTATTTTTATATTTTACTAGACAAGATGACTTTTTGTATGGTCACATCTATAGCAATTAAATGACTTATTTTACCTGTAAGAGTTTAAAATCCATTTTTGATCAATCGGTTTGGTCGACATCTATAAATAACTTTTTCAGCCATGACACTCATATACAAGGATGTCGAAGGAAGTATATTTAGAAACCCTGCAGATGCCCTTCTTGCGTTTTTTATAATGTCCCTCGGGGAATTCGGAGACTTCTATGAATCATTTGATGATGCACACTATCAATTTATGGCCATCGTAGGTTACCCACAATTACAAAATGATATCAACCAATCACAAACCTTGTTGTAAAGTCTACTCAGCCAATCACATCACACATTATCACAGTATTGTCAAATATTTGTCAGATGACCGTTGTATTGACCAATGAAAGAAGTCTAACTTGTCACATGACTGAGATCAGCCAATCATATTATGTTACTTAACAGCCATTTTTCCATTTTTTAATAAAACATACCTAATGTCTTTTAAGTGATACTCACTGCATTTTATTAATTATACATGTTTACTCATGTATTTATAGTAGAAGGGTTCATGTAAGTAGTCAATACATTTCATGGCAAGTCTATTTGATCTATGAGTATTATGTGCTAATATGAAGTATTTAAGGTTCATTAATTTATATTACGGTCAACAATGGATAGATATGGTTTAATTTTCTTTGCACCTACATGAAGTAGGAAATGTTTATATAATACTTTAGCCAGTAGCATTGATTATGAATATTTTGTGTCAATGTTAAATTGATAAGATAAAAGCATGATTTACATGTACGTAAGATCTCAATATATTTCTTATGTATAAAGTTTCAAAACTAACCATAAGCTCATTGCTGGGTAATTTTCTATTTTCCAAAACATTAAATATCTGCTTAATGTTGATGAAGAAAGATACCCAGAGTAGCTAACAGGTGAGATCACAGTTTACTTGGCGACTGGCCTGGATCTAACCTGTTTGCATAAGCCCTATAAGGGTTAATGTATATTATTGGCCAAAGCCAAGCTTGATTATTTCTTATATTATCTCAGTATTTGTATGATATTTCAATATAATTATGTTATCTCTTATATACAGGGATTTCATGCAATTTATGTACATTTTTTGTCCAAAGCAAGGTGGGTAGCTACTTGTTTGCGGAATAAGCACCTGCATACACATTGTCCATAAAAAATGAAAATTCAAAGTCTACATTGAGCGTCTCGTATAAATGTCATGTTTGTTTTCCCCGAAGGTTTATGTTTATTTCCTTGATTGACACACCCTAAGATTGCACCAGATGGAAGAAAGAAAATGAAAATATCGCTGGGGAGCATACCCCAGACCCCCTACCCCATGTGAATGTGTACTAAATGGTATAGCTACACCTCTGAAAGCAATGTTTATCATATCTTGATTTTACAAGGCTAAATGGTCATGACATTTTCGCATAGCTATCTGGTGTACGCAGTGAATGTCTACAATTTATGTCCATTTTTATGTCCGCAGCCATGTTCATGGTTTGTTAATTTCAGCATAGCTATCTGGTGTACGCAGTGAATGTCTACAATCTTTGTCCATTTTTATGTCTGCAGCTATGTTCATCATATTTCGTGGTTCATCAGGCCCCGCTTTCAGTGACCCGGCTGAGGCTATAATGGGGATGTTTCTGATGTCACTGGGGGAGTTTGGCGACTTTTACGACTCTTTCAATGAAATTGAATATCAGTCCATGGCCATTGTATGAGAGTTTTGAATTATATATATATAAGTAGTCGATATGAACCAGGAAACTTGTTCTGTGAATGTATTGGAAATATGAATACTTAAACCTTAGAATGCTGGGTAATTTTCTAGAAATTGATTTTTGTGTCACCTGCTTTTCAACACCTTAAAGTCATACTTGCGCTCATTTACACTTAAATTGCTAAAGTTCAAGAATAATTGAAAATTAACTTAAAAGTAATAAAAATTTCCTTTTACAGGGGATTGGGACTGTTACGCATTCACATGATGCTTTTAAAAGAGTGAATACTATAAGGTTTGTTAACAATTAGCAATGAAAAAAGGTCAGCCTAGAAATGTTAGGAACCAATAAAACTGAAGAAAGTCTCCATTTTGAATGTTCATGTTGTTAATATAGGATAAATGACGGTATTTTTATGTGTTTCTCCTGATTTTTATAACCAGGTGATCACAACTCATTAATCTGAGTGCTTTTTGCTATTTCAGATGTTATTCAAATGTAAACAATGAAGTTAAATTGGTGGGCTCCAAATATGTGAAAATAGCACTTTGAAAAATAGATAACAAATATTGTAGGCGTTAAATTGTCATGATCTTGTGGTTTTTCGCTATGTTTCAACATATTCTATCATAATTTATAACTCATTTTACTCAGTTTTGCAGTTTTTCTGGGCGCTAGTATGCTTTTAAATACCTGCTAAATTAAGAAAGATACTGAGAATAGCAAACATCATAGATCACAGGCCAACTGCCAAAGTTGGTTCCAGCACTAAAAGGTTTAAAAAGTATTCATGCATAATTCTGAACAATTTCCTGTTTCTTGATTGACAGTAAAAATGATTAGAATTGATGCTTCTATAGCTGTGTGTACATGTAAGTCTAACTGATTGTATTTTTGGTTCATATCTGACAGATTGCATTTAACCTTTAGAATGCTGGGTAATTTTCTTAAAGTATTTTTCTGTCGTCTGCTATCCAAAATTCTAAGTATTTCATTAACTTTGTTGAGGAAAGATACTCAGAGTAGCAAAAAGATTAGATTACATGCCAGCTGCCAATTAACTTGGTGGCTGGCCTGGATCTAACCTGTTTGCATAAGCATGGAGTTGGTTCCAGCACTTTAAGGGTTAATTACTGTGTTTAGGTTTTTCGTTTACATTTGTCTTTGTTCTTAGATTTATCTCTGTTAATGTTTGTAGATGAAATAGCTGTTAGTGTTTTTGTGTTTTGTTTTACACAGTTCTAGTGTCTATATGATATATATGATTTTTCGAATTATTTATTTACTGTTATTATTCAATATGTTTGAAATACAACACATTCATTGGTTTCTAGTTTGAGCTTTGATCTGTACTTGCATCAGAGGAGGGGGTGTGTGGGGGTGGGGTGGGGTGGAGTGGAGAAATACGTAAAAAGTAGAAATTGCTGTTGACAAGAATTTTAATTTTTGTTAATGTCCTCCCATTCTTAGATGAAAAAGGCAAGGTTTCCTTATTTACTTGTGTTGCATAAAGATGATTTCGTGAAAGGGTTCAAGTTCTTCATTTATTTGCTTAATAATTCACAAATGACCATGCAGCACTTAGCTTAAAGCTGCTTGATCACAAATGTCAGGAAATTTTGAAAGTAATAAAACTTAATTTCCTTAAAACTATGTTACAACTGTACTGTTGTATAATAGGCACCAGAGAATAGCCATTAGAGCCAAAATGATTTGAATTCAAGTTTTTAAAGCCTATTTACAGTGAATTGATGTGTATAAAACTCCAATTGCATTGCACTATTTTTTAGTTCTAACCCATTTAGACTGTATATACTAAGACATATTGATGCTTCCCGGATTAATTATGCTCTTGATAACTATTTTTAATTGTATTATTGTAGAACAATATAAAACTTTAATTGTTTCAGCGACATTTTATGTTGCCTTTCAAATGTTCTCATCAGTGAACAAGCACCTTTAAAGGCAGTTATATCAATTACTTTCCCTTTTTGTTTTCAAATAGAAAGTTCCAGTTGAATCTATATAGAAATAATGTCTATTTGTACGCTCTGTTTGTTTAGTCATATGTTTTGTTTGCCTGCCTAGTTTGGTTGTAATTGTAATTCTATGAGTCACTTTGAGTGTTTTTGTCATCAAACTGTAAAGCGTTTTCTTGTTTGTAAGTGTTTGAAGTATGAATCTGTTATAAATGATTTATTATGATTATAAAGTTAACTATATGCTTAATTGAATACCAATTTGTTGTAAGCAAAAGGTATTGCATCAGTCCCCCTGGGAAAGAGTTAAGAACTTATTCATGAACTTTATGAACGTTAAATGGCTATACATGAACACAGAACTTTTTCATGAAATGCATGAACAGGTTCATACACATCAAGTTCAGGTTCATGAATACTTTCATGAACCTGTTCTTGATGTTCATGAACTTGTTCTTGAAATTCATAAACATGTTTATAACAGTTGTGTTCATAAACAGCCATTAAACATTCATGAAATTCATGAAAAAGTTCTTGAAACTTTTGTATGGGTCACATTAATGTGTTTGAGGAAAATGATTAACCCTTATAGTGCTTGAACAGACTTCATCCTCATGCAGACAGATTAGTGACAGGTTAGTTCCAGGCCAGCCACCAAGTAAATTGGCGGCTGGCCTGTTATCTAACCTATTTGCTACTCTTAGAATCTTTCCTCATCAAAATAAAGCAGGTATTTAAGGTTTTGGAAAGCAGACGACACAAAAATCTATTTTTACATAATTACCCAGCATTCTAAGGGTTAAAGGCATAAACACTGTCCATTATGTATTCAAATTTATGTTTTACATTTTCTCCTTCAACATCGTTTCAGCCATGTATATCATATTTTTGGGGATCGAGGGAAGCGCCTTTTCCGACCCTATGGAATCTATTATGGGAATGTTCATGATGTCACTCGGGGAATTCGGAGATTTTTATGACTCCTTCCGGGAGACAAAATATAACTCCCTCGCAATAGTAGGCAATCATCATTGAGTTCTTTAACTGTTGTACAGTGAACAATAACATATAATTCCATACCTGTCCCGCCGGTGTTTTTGTAACAGTTCATAATATATCCGTCATGCCAGACTTGAAAAACGGAATTCGCCTGTTTGTTTCTCACTCCAACATCTTTGAATCATTATCCCCGAATGAAGAGATAGTCATGCATGTAAGATCTTTAGTATGTTTGTTATCCATGCATAAGCCTTTTATGTGCTGATATCCATGCCATTTATGTGCTGGATGTTCATGTGAAAGGATAAAATATGTCTGATGTCAGTGTTGATATGAAACATATCAAATACTTATACATGTTATTTCTTTTTGGAGGGGTAGTCGGTGCTTTGACATCGTTCATTTTTTTACAATTTCTTATGATGAGAAAGGTTTACCCATTTCTATATGAGGGAAGCAACTAATAGACTTAATTTTATAAAGAAATTCGAGGAAATTGTTCCCATTTCATGTCTGGCATGTTATTGTTCTATTTTAATTTCTTTGTTAGTGTCATCCCATAAAATGCAACCATCTCTTTAGCACAAACAGACAATTCTTGGCAACTTGAAGAATGCATTCCTTTTTAAACATAGCACAATACAAGAACTCTCTGAGCTCAAGTTTGTTCACTGTTTTCAGGGATTGAGAAACCTGGGTACCGTTTTACTAAACAACTTAAGGAAAATATTTGCGTAAGTCATATCTTATACACATGGATAGTTTCTTCAATAAAGGTACAATATTGTAATGTGACACGTCATTGGAAGCGTCTCAGAGAGACGATTCCAATGATGTGTTACTTTGCAATATTGTTTCGCCCAATATTAAAATAAGAGGAATTTTTTATTTAGACTTACGCAAATCTTAAGCGTAAACTGTTTAGTAAAACGGTACCCTGCTTTTGATATACTTGTCTTTAATTTCCAAATTGTTTTGAAAACTTGTCTGTATAATGAATATACGATAAATTTCACTTAATACTAAGACTTGCTTGTCCATTAAGGTTTTGGGACAAGCTAGGCAGTACACAGACAATTTATCTTGCCACCCAAGTGGTTTTGGGTGGTTATTGCTCTGTGTAAAGTGAATTATTAAGTAAACTGAAAACAATTTCATATTATTGAATATGATATAAGTGATGTATAAGGAAAGAATGGTCTGTATGTGATAAGGAGTAAGGTTTTCCTTGAGTCTAGGACATTATCTTTTGTTTAAAGATCTCAAGATTTAACTAGCAGAATACTGATGATATTGCCCAGCTTGTCAAGTTGTTATTGGCAGTTCGGATTGGACTCTTCATCCATGGTTTATATGCTAGGCCGTACATTAATGTTAAAACAACATATTTAACTGGAAAACATTTTAATTCATTAACAATGCAACCAGAGATGTATCATCAAATTGATATTCATACTCCCTATGCATTAAATAGAAATAAACCTTTTGAAGCTTTTACACTGAGAGAGAAGATTGACGAAATTAAGTAAATTTATCTTCCGCAATAAAGATAAAGTCCTATACACCCCCTTGTAACCAAATTAATACATAAATTCTGATATTTGCAGTGAAAAATTGAATTTACCAGCTTGGGAATAACATTTTAAATGCCTAGCACATTGCTTTGTTTTGGATTTACAACTTGTAGAAGTTAATGCTATTAGGGATCCTGCCACTTCAATTAATCAAACACTTAGTCTTGGCTGAAGGTAAAAAATAGTACAAATAGAAAATGTACGTGTTGAGTGTATTTAACTACCTTTATCATGAAGAAGCATTAAACCGTTAGCAAAGAGATAAGAGACATAAGTCAAGATTCATTGGGTTAAGCACATTTTTCAGCAACTTTTCAGTTATTTCATGATATCCCTGGGTCAAACCATGACACCAGCCGGATAGCTACCTGTACACAGACAGAGTACACATTATCCATAGAAATTGAAACTCTTAGATCTACATTGAGCGTCCTATATAAATTTCATGATTTTTCCCCATGTGTTTTATGTATACATGTAGCTCCTTGTTCAAAATATCCTTAGTTTGCACCAGATGGAGCGTAAGGAAATGAAATATTCTTTTGGGGAGTATGCTCCCAGACCTCACCCCACTGAAAGTGCATAAACTTACTTAATGCCTTAACTATGCCCCTGGACGCACCCAATAAAACTTTTGGCTTGACTTGATCCAGTTGTTTAATTGTCAACTGCTGTGGGGGTCCCAGTAGCTGGACTAGGCAGCTAGAGCTAGTCCTCGTAACTCTGGATCTCCATGCTCCTCTATGCTGTTGGTCTATGCTACCATTGCCATGGGCTTCTAGGTCAACAAAAAACAACAACAAGGACTAAGTGAAAGACAAAAGATAGGACATGTATTCTGAAGTTCTTACACTGAACCCTTGACATCGATGTTTTTACTTTTGTTTATTTTTCATGATTTTATGATTCATTCCCACATTTTTTTTTATTTCATGTATAGCTCATGTAATTACTTGAATGAAATCATTTCACAACTTTAATTGATAGAAGATATTTCATGTTTTACAAATTTTATGACAAAAACACCGAAACTTGCTTCAAGTAGTTTGCTAGTAAAATCACATTCTTATTTTTAATTTTGTTTCTTATTTTATATTTTTTCCTTTCCTTTTGATTTCTAGGGCTACTGGGCCATCCTTTGTAAATGAAGAAAGATTCTTCATTGTTTTAGTTCTTTCATTTGAAGTCAAGCAGGTTGTAGTAATTGGTACCTTAATCATTTCTTGCTATTAATTTAAAGATTAAGCTAGCTTTCTGAAAACCTGGAAACTTCCAGGATGGTTTGATAAATGATTGAAAAAAGAGATAAAAAAGCTTGACATTTGAAGAACATTTCATGTATGTAGACATGGCCTAGCTGTATATTATTTCTTTCTGATTATGTTTCCAGCGTTTTTCATAGCATTTATTGGTAGTACTTGTGACCCTGAAGAGGACCCTTGTGTCTTTCAAAACGGGGCTGAGGCAATGTTAGGGGTATTTACAATGTCTGTTGGGGACTTTGAGGATGTCGCAGCCACATTTTCTACCTCCCGATATCCTGCAATGGTGTCTGTAAGTTCTTTAAGAAAACAATATTCATTTATCCACAACAAACAGCAATTGTTACTACATGTATGATAATAATAAAAATATCATTGGCAACTATATAGCAATCAAGTCACTTACAATTTAAGGAAACCATTAGTACCCGCTGTGTGACACCTGCAAAAATGATTTTAATTGAAGTTAACTTAATTTGTCTGACATTTTATTTTTGAAAGTGAACTGTTCAATGAGACTTATTCATTTCTGTGGCATTTTTGTCTGAATGATATAATTGTAATCATACTATTCTATATTATTTCTATGGATGCATGAAAATAATACATATAACAATCAATCGTTGCAACTTATTAAAGCTTCTAATTATTTAACTCATTTCTATACGAATTACTCTAACTTATTCAGGGTTTGATTAGTGAGTGCATTGCCAGTTTATGAAAAAAATTTTTTTTATTAATTAAGTTATGGTTCACTGGAATTGTGGTTGAATAAGAGCATATCATTTTAAACATTTTTATGTACTAAATTTCTTTTCGTAAAGTGATTATTATAGGTTAAAACTAAAGGTCTCATTGGAATTAACCAAGTGAGACAAAATAAGGTATGAATAAGTTATTGATGGGTTGTTGTCTTATTAATGTCAGTTATTCTCTTTAACTGATTCCACTGATTATTTAAAGAATTCCTTGAACATTATGAATGTTATGTATAGCAAATGTTGGCTTATAAAAAAAATATAATACAAAAAGGAATTTCATTTAAAAAAATTGTTTCCCAGTTTCAATTTAAAACTACAATTTAAAACGTAAACATAGGCACTTGTAGACATTGTGATATTACACAAATAACAAGTTAATTCTTATGTTCGTTTTGTAACTTATAAGTTGTTCTTAGTTTGTGATATTCTATTTTCCCGTTTTGTTTGAATAGTTGACTTCGTATTGTGTTTCTAAGTGCACTTGTAGTCAATATTTGTGTGTTTCCAATATCCCCATATTTCACTACCACAGTTAATTTTTTCTTGTTTTTCCTTTTTAATGTGAAACCTCACTGTCCACTTAATCACATATTACACCTTGATGTTGTGATAATGATGTAGAAAATGAAATATTCTTCACAAGGAAAATGTTCTTAAACTTTTCCCCCCATATATTTCTGACAGAATAAAAAGAGAAATCTGTGTACTCAAATCTGCGATTCCAAGTACAGAGCAAAGAGTTATTTTATCATAAGATCACATGCTAAAGGACCTACAATACTTTTACCTTCAAACCATTGATATGTTCTGCTGCAGTGTTGCATACTTCCATTGACCCCTTTTTTGTTGATCTAGGGAGATAAATGCCATTTCAACAGTTAATTGATTATATCATGACATTCATTGCAACCCACTTGGTCATGGTATTTTCTCACAAGCCTTTAGGATTACTTGTTTAAAGCCACTGTCTGCTTTCCTTCAATACCATAGCTAATCAGTATTGAGAGACAGGTTGATCATGTCCAACATTTTCCTTGACTCCCAACTTATATAGTTAATGAAACCCAATTCCTGGATATGACCTTATAAGTTCATCAATTTTCCATTCACAATTTCATATATACGGGGTCAAAAGTCCTCTAAATTAGCATTAAATCAAGGGGTCAAAGGAAACCCCTGATGTCACTTGACCTTACTTCGCTATAAAAAGATATGGACAACTTGAAATTTTAAACTGTTGAAGTATTCCTGTTCTCAAAGTTGGACTTGTTACCGACTTAGCCATTGAGGCTTGGTAAAGAAGAGGTAATCTATAATCCTTTAATATACCCAACTTAATACTAAACATAATACTTTGTACCAAAATGAAGCTTGTTAACTTTCTATTCATAGAAATTAATACTAGGAAATCAACCTTTTGACAGATAATCTTGTGCATTCACATAATTAGTCAGTTTCTAATATTTCAATTCTGAATTTTAACTCTTTGCTATGAACAATCTTCCTTTGCTTATTTAGGGCAGTTATAGTACTATGTTACTCTATAATGCTTTAGCATTTCAAAATATATTAATCAAATAGCATTAATACCAAATTTAACACTAAATTAAACAAAGATATTTTTGCTGATGTAACCCAAACTGTGAAATCCTTAATTTGTTCTTGCTTTGAAGTTTGGACATTTGAAACAAAAATGCTAGTTTGCCCTCATGATATTAAGCCGGCTTAATTGAAATAGTAGTAGTTTCCCAAAATAAAGAACAACACATTTGTTCACTGTTCTTCATTGAGAAATGAATGAAATACTATTGTAGCAGATAGATTTTTAATTAAAAAAAGGTGGATATAAATGGTTTAATTAACTGAAAAAGCATTAACAAGGTGCCCTGGAATAAAATCTTTGTCTAATAATGGTGTATTCACCTTGCGTACCATTTCGTCTAATGTTGGGACAATTTGCAATGAAGTTATATGAGCTACTCGAAACTTTTTACGCAAACTCTGTACCCAAGACATTTTGAAGAGTTTCACTATTTATGTAGTAGAATGTAGTAGGACTATAAAAGTACACAAAAGAAATCAATATAGAAGTTATCTGGATAACTCAGTTATGAGAACATTTGCATGAAAAGCTGAGGGCCCTTGGTTTGACTCCCAGGAGAGCTACAAGTTTTTCTACCTTCACATATTTATTGTCATTTGAATAATCAGTCTTCCCCTATCAATAATCAAAAGCTTTATGAAATACAATTGATATATTTAAAAAGAATTCAAAAGTGATTGAATCAAATGAATCAATTAATCATTCAATTAACCCAATTTCAGGTGATCTTTCTGCTGTACATGGTGATGGTAACACTACTTCTAGTCAACATGTTGATCGCTATGATGGGAAACACATACCAGTTGGTAGCTGAAACGCAGAAGGAGTGGTTTAGACAGGTATGGACTATCTTGCAAGGGTTTCTAGTATGCAAGGGACTTTATGCATGCGTTGTTAGTATTCAAGTGACTTTATGCATGGGTTGTTGATATATGAGGGGGTTAAGTCATTGGGTTGTTGGTACCGGTATCCAAAAGGGTTAAGTTCTTGGGTTGTTGGTGTGCAACGGACTAGGCATGGATTGTTGGTATGCAAGGAGGTTTAGCTTTAAGCCATGTCTCCTAAATATTCGTAAGTTTACATCTTCCTTTACAAAAATATCGCAATCCTTGTTTTTGTGAATGAAAAATAGATATGTGTGCCTTTTTTGGCAATATTCAAATTTTCACCACTGAACAGAATGTATTTTATTTATGGGGAAGGGGCCTCTATGGCCCAATGGTTAGAATATAGAAATCACATGGCCCATGTCCTTTTGAGAGAAAATCTGGATGAGGGCATTTGGATTTTCATGAAAACCTCCTGACTGACTTACAAAATGCCTTTTGTTCTACTTCATTTGAACAGCTCTAATAGGCAGAAGCCTATGGAGTCTTCCTTTATCATTAAGACTTGGGCATCACAATATAACTGAATTAATGTCAATGTAATTTAAAACCCCATATCAATAAACAAATATGTTGGGTCACAGTCAAAGGCTTGGAAAGAATATTGCTCAGGAACTGTAATTAATGAAGAAATGTTGTGGGCATTTTTAGATGAAAAGATATTTATCATATTCTTATGAGTGAAATACTGGGATTTCTCAGTGTATTAATTTTCAATTTTGTCACAGTGAATATCGTCACTAGTGATGATATCAAAAAGTCATATCATCACTAGTGATGATATCAGTTTTCACGGGACTACTTCTTTACCATTCCTTTGCATTAAAGTCATGGCTGCACTTTTGCACACAGCACTAAAATGTTTGTATTCTAAAATTTATCTAGCAACTAGCCCATCCACTGACTGATATCGCATGCCTGATATAAATAAGTGATATCAGGTCAATGCGTCACATGACGTATCACATGATCAACATTGCCGGAACTACTTTTGACCTACTGAAACGACCACCGCATATACACAAAGGAGTCAACACGTCAACAAGAACTCAAGATTCCCGATAATTTTGATATTTTAGTTTCAAAATCAAAAAACAAAATATAACTGTTTGTGAAAAAAGATTAAATGCATACAATAAACATAAAAACATAACTTTGAAAAGTTCTTGCATGAGAAAGAAGGCAAATCCTCAATAATTATGAAAAAATTGAAAAAAGATAAATAAATGACCTTGATTATTGAGCAATTACTCTGTATTTCCAGTAATGATTGTGATTTGATTAAAAATAACTTACACCGTGACTTAACAATACCCTGCTTTGCCATGCCTTAAGCAAATGATTTTGATATCACTGTGACAAAAGAATTATTTAACTGTTCAATATGAGCAATAAATCCTTTTGCCATGATGATCTCTATTCTCTACCTGATATCTTGAGACAAAACATTATATTTCATATCATAATCATACATTGGTCAATAACACCAACTTGCTATTTTCTTCTAAATGGCAAGAATTTGAAATACTGTGAAAGAAGGGGTTATCACTTATGTCAAGCAAATTTTCCTTATTCACTTTTTTTCTTTCAAATCTTAAAGAAATATTACAGAGGCAAACTACTATAAGTTTATGAATGTTTGCAAATGAAACCATTACAATGTCAAAGCAACACATTGTTGATCATCCAA
This sequence comes from Cerastoderma edule, assembly GCA_947846245.1. NCBI lineage: Eukaryota > Metazoa > Mollusca > Bivalvia > Cardiida > Cardiidae > Cerastoderma > Cerastoderma edule. The sequence continues at coordinate 14,966,855 of OX401418.1, read as the reverse complement.
AATTCATAGAGTAGACTATATGAATAGAAATCATTTTTTGTAAAGAGAAATTGCCTAGTTTAAGAAATTTCCCTTCCAATAACATTTTCAAGAGTTTTCTGTTGATATCAAATAGTATAAAAAAATGATGTATGCTGTTTTGATACATCTTAAGCAGAAATATTCAAAAATCAATGAGTTGATTTATTGGAAGGGTGCAAATCATTAAGGAAAAATGAAAAAATTGGCTCATATTGAAAAAAAATTATCCTTTCTCAACCATTTTTTTTTTCTAGAGGTGTCTACACACAACTCTTATAACATTGTCATTGTTTGGTTATCTGTAAATAACAGGTTAATAACAGCTATTAAGGGGAATAGCTTCAAAGAAAGATAAATTCTCTAAATCCCCATTCTTTAGAGAAGTGGAAAAGGTAACTATTTATTTGAGGCTGCCTTCAATGTCCTATATATGAGAAAGGCCTACTGGGATTTGACTCTCCAAAAGTACTCACTGGCTTAAAAATTCAAGGATGAGGGAAATGTCTGGAAACTTCACTTTTTGTTCAGTTGTCAAGTTTAAATTAAAGTTTATCTCACACACTTGTTGAAACAGATCAGAACATCTGGCTCTGTCACCTTACTTAAATGTAACATTTTCAGTGAAATATTTTGAAATATGTCCATTTTCTAAAACACAGTATAGAAAGCACTTTAAGTTATCCATAATCCTTTTAAAATCTTAACACAAGAATCTGATGTCTGGAATATCCAATGCAAGCATAGCATTACAGCTCTTTCTCTCAGACTTGGCACATCAAGTTAAGTGAATTTTGTTGTAGAAATCTGGAATTCCACATAGTCCTGAAAGTAGAAATTAAAAGCAATTTAGGAAATGAATTCTGAATATACATGTACTTCATTTTACATAATTTACACCAGAAATTCAAGCCAAGGACAATTCAACAGAAACAACAAGATATGCAATAGACATAAGCTTTATGCAATACAAAGGCTCTCAGGTTTCTCCCATGAATATTCCCCTTTTATCTTGCACAGTTCAATATTTATCTAACTTTTAGTCAGGTGTGTTTCTAAGGCAGATGATTGGTATGAAAAAAGGACAATCCCATGAAAGCAATGTTTGACAAGGCAAGAATATATAGAAAAAGAATGACCACTCCGCCAGGAATGATATGGTTAAAAATGTGAGGGGCCCAAAAGTATTTGTCACCAGTCTAACAGAAATCATGCAAATTACAGGACAAAAATGTTCAGTCGGTGTACAACTAGATCTATTCATCTATTTCGAATGACAATAATAAGACGTGCTTGACAATCTTAGGAAACAAAATCCATAAGTGAAACCCACCTGCAACTCTCGGTTTTAGTGAGTGTGGTCCAGAATGCTTTAGCTCTCCATCCGCACACTGAACTCCAGGTTTCTTTTCCACCGATGTCTTTATCCCATCGTTCCAACCATGAATGGTTATGACACAACAAATAACAATACATTGAGTTAAATTGCTTTTTTTTCTATGGAACTGTCTTGAATGTCGGATCCATTTTCTTTTATCAATGTTATGGTCCAAAATCCACAGAATAATTAGACCGTTGTCATCGAAATGATGATAGACCGTTGTGCATGAGTAAACCTATCGAAGCGAGGCCGAATTGAGAACATTTTGTTCTTTTCAATAATGAATTTAAATAACTGTCAAATAAAGATATGTCCATCCAGTTATTAAATTTCAGTTAAATTGGGTTTAAAATCGATCAAAACAATTTACGAATTACTTTGTCATTGTCACTTCGCGTGTACGTCATCGCGTATGGGTCAAAATTGCTACTTCGGTTGATTTAAATAGAATAAAGTCTGTTTCATCGCGCTTTATCAGAAGAATTGGCTGTATCTTTTTCTTCCAATTATCGTTACTAGATAAATAGAATATTATGCTAGTGTCTTTTGTTATCAATGTTATAAAGGGCTCGGTAAACCTCGCCCATTATCAATTCTCCTTACCCTGACCGATAACATTGATAACAAAAGACACTAGCATAATATTCTCTATATATCCATACATGTGAATGACGTCATAGGTTGCAAAAATGACGTCATGGGCGTAATAAACTGCTTTGCTCCTCCCATTTTATACTTGATTTGGCGTTTATGGAGGAATTTTGGCAAATATACTTTATTTAGTGGAATAAGATAAATAGAATAATCAACTCCATTCGATAGATATCAAAAATATGTCACTTGAACGGGTTGTTATCATGTAGAAAAAACTCGTTCTTCGAACTCATTTTTTCAACCTGATAACAACCCATTCTCGTGAAATATTTTTGATATCAATGGAAAGGAGTTGATTATCCTCTATCTATTAAATCATGAGTTGTTTTTAATCATAGGGGCTTGAATCAACCCATAATCCAAAATTCCATGGGTATATTTGTAAATGTACCTTTATATGTTAATATGGTTTAAGAGATTGATTCAAGCCCCTGTGAGCAAAGGAATCTCATGATTTAATGGATACCTTATTATAATACAGGAGCATGTTTAGATAAAAAGCCTTTATGCGATCGTGATAATCTTTTTTACAAGAGATCATTGTTGTTTTACTTTCAGTGGGCTAAAATTGTGCTGGTAGTAGAGCAGAGCGTGACGACTAAAGAGCGACAGAAATACCAGATCCAATATTCACAACCAGCGAGAGACGGCCGCCGAGCCTTTCCAAACCGCTGGTACCAGTCTGTAAGTACTAGCTGTAACATGTCCCATTACCAAACAATAACAACATTTAACCACTTTGTTGCAGACAACTCTGGAAAACATTGTCGGAAAAGGAGAAATTGCTTGTAACAAGCATTTTTTTCCTTTTCCAATGAAGTTCTCTGTTCTATCAGAAGGTTATTGTTAACAGCATTAACACTGTTTATAATGATTCATAAAATATATAGATCATTTGTATTGCCATTATTGCTAACTGTTTAAACTGGTTTATTTCGTAAACAATGAGCTAAACTTAAAATGAGAGATGCTTTATGGAACCACTTTGCATTTTTCGCACTTTTTGCTAAGGTTTTTTGTTGTCTTACCTTCATGAAAAATTTCATTTCTTAATCCATTACCAATCAATGACATTTGACCAGTTTGTTGCAGACGACTCTGGAAAACATGTGGGAAAAGGAAAATTAGCTCTTAACAAGCAATTTCTCCTTTTCCCACAATGTTTTCTGCCCTATCAGAAGATTATTTTTCAATGTCATCACACTTTGAAATGTCATCTGCACACTCTTTCAATTTGGGACTGGCATTTGGTAAAGGGTTAAATGGGTTACTGTATTTGTTTTTCATAGACTTTCCCTTCATTCAATAAATGAGTTACTATGTTTACTACAGGAAAAAGAGAAGGAGGAGAGGAGAATCGCAAGGGAGGAACAGAGGCGGAAACAGAAAGAGAAAATGTCTCAGAGTCGCTGGAAGAAAATGAAGAAGACGGCCATCTTTTCTCGAACGATCAATCTGAAAGATGCCCAACAGGGTAAAATTAATGTCTGAACTGTTGAAGGGTTGTTACTAAGTCATTAGGAATGTCTCTAGGAAGGACAACCACTCTCTTTATAAAAAGTTAAAGAAGTATTGTTAAAATTGTTCAAGAGATTTAATGTGATTGGGAGGACCAAAACTTTCTTGAATAAGGTGAGTGAACGGTTCAAGATTTTTATTCAAGAATTTTTGTCTAAATTGTTGAAGAATAACTCATTTTTGTACCGAGCCACTCAACATAATTTTTTTTCTTTCAATGGTATATATACATGTATGTATGTTTGACGGTTAAGACTCTCAATTCGCCGATATTTTATGTGAGAGAGCATTTCAACCATGACATAATTTTAGTTTCATAATGTTTCAAAATAAATTTTAGATCATTTTAGATAAACTGTGTTATTTAGGGTACTGCTGCAGAAGGATTTCGAAATTATTGTAGGAATAGAAGCAATTGTTCGATTTTTTCTCTTTTTCACAATCATTCTTATGTTAGTCATACAAAATGAGTCATGAATTGTTTTTTTATTTTGCATCACATTTAAGTTCAATGCATAAACATTTGGTTTTAGGGTAAGAATATTTCAATAACAATACTCTGTGCTTTTGAGTGCATTTTGTTTATTTTATTTTATACAAAATGCAGTTGTTATTTTTTTACAACTTGTTAATGATCTACATCTATCCAAAAAATAAAATGGTAAACAATATTAGATGTCTAAAGAAGGTTGGACATTGTTAAAGCAAACTTTTATTGATTCTCGTAACCCTATATTGCTGGTACTCATTTGATTTGCTTTGACAAGAAAATTCTAATGGGTACTACCAACATAGAATACTTTGTGCAAAAATCATAGCATGCCCTCTAACATATGTTGTTATAACTGCTATTCAATGAACCAACTATTCTTTATCAAATGTTGGCACCAAAACAAAAGGTCATTGCATACAGATACTCCCGAGTAATCCAAAGTTAAGTTTGTTGAACAATATTTTGCTTATTGTTGCTTATAGTTGTTTTCTAGCGCAGGTTTTGTTTTAAGAACTTCTTTGCTGGACTCTTCTTGGTTTACGTTCATGAATTTTATTTTCTCAATTGCAAACTGAATTGTGTCAATATTTTTTCTTTTTATCATTATAAAGTTTTTAATTTGTATGATATTTGATATAAATCTCTGCTGCTGCTGCCATTGCAAATAAGTAGTACAGGAAAAGTTTAAAAACATTTTTAAAAAAATCAACATGTTACTGTCCTTCCAATTGTATTTAAATTTAGTTCATAAATATTAAAGTCTTCAAATTGTTGTCTAGTCAGTTTGGATATTTATGTAATCAAAATATGTGTTTTACAATCACTACCCTATTTAAAAAGTTGTATCTCTTTTAAAACTTTCCCGTTCATTATTACTCATCTAAACACACCTTTATTAGAAGATTTTAGAAACAACCATGACAAAAAGGGCAATGGCTTGTTGTGAGCATTTTTCCATATGTCACATTATTTCCTATCCAGTGTTTTAACCCTTTACCACACACACAATTTTTGACTGCTCCAAATTGGAAGAGTTAGCAGACTACATTTCAAAATGTGATGAAACTGAAAAATAATCTTCCGATATGGCAGAAAACTTTGTGGGAAAAGGAGAAATTGCTCATTAAGTGCAATTTCTCTTTTTCCCACAATGTTTTCCAGAATTGAATGCAAAAAACTGGTCAAATGTCGTTGTTGTTTGGTAATGGGTTGAAGAAGACACTGCTTGTTGTTTCTATCAGTTTTGACCAGTTATAAAAACCCATATTAATGATGGGTTCCTAAGCCTGTTTTAAGTTTATTCCATCCGTCCATTTGCGAAGAACTTTAAAGTCATTTTGAAGAAAATGCATGTATTGAATTTTTAAGGGATAAACAAGGCTTGCCAAAGAAGTTTCCTAATTTGATGGCTTGATTTCTGAAAAGAAATGAAGAATTTGGCAAAAGAAATGTATCATATGTGTATTTTATTTTATATAGGTGTTGTATTCTGTAGATGATGCCATTCATATGATTAACATTTAAAACTTTATATCTGTTTGTTGGTAATCCGTCCACAAAAAGTCAAACTGCTGCTTTGAAATGTTTTATATACTTTTATAGAGGTATTATATTTCGTTATATGCAAACCAAACTTTTGATTTGTGATAGCTATCAATTAACATTTTGTCCATATATAACAAATAAATGTATAAATTTGGCAAATGCTCTGTAGCCTAGTGGTTAGAGTACAGAACTTGAAATCACATGGCCCCTCCGTGTGGGTTCAAATCCTAGTGACAGCATTTTAAGTTTTATTAGAGGCAGTCTCCCAACCGACTTACCGTGAGCCAATCATTCTACACGACTTGACCAGCCCTTGCAGTCTCCCAACCGACTTACCGTGAGCCAATCATTCTACACGACTTGACCAGCCCTTGCAGTCTCCCAACCGACTTACCAAGAGCCAATCATTCTACACGACTTGACCAGCCCTCGCAGTCTCCCAACCGACTTACCAAGAGCCAATCATTCTACACGACTTGACCAGCCCTTATTTGTAGTTGAGTATAGGTCTTCTTCCATCCTCCTGTGTCGGGCATCGCAACATAACTAAAATAACGTTAATGTGATGTAAAACCCAATATAAATAAACATGTATGCCATCTCTTTCTATGATAAACAGAGTTTTGTTTCTGTCACTGAGGTTAAATGACTGCTGTTAAGTTTGTAAACCCTTTCTTTTGTATAGACCTGGTTAAGAGCATCAGCAGAAGACTTCTCTAACAAATGGGACAAAAGGAGAAATTGCTCACATGAGCAAACTTAATGATGATATCCCAAGGAAATGTATTATATTGGTATTTTACATTTGATTTTTTCTGCTACTACTTGTATTAAGTTTGCTAAAAAAATCTCATATGAAAGAAAATGTTAGTATGTTCTTGCACATTCCAATTAATGATAATTATGTGATATACTTTGACATTTTATTTGCGTATATTTTTTACGCAATATTGTATTTGTATTTTTATCATGTTTCAAAAGTAAAAAAACTGCTTCACATCTATATACATGTAGCGTATTAGTATTTCAATTTTGGATGTTAAATAACCAAATTTTATATATACATTTAGTTTATTATTGTTTCAATTTTGTACATTAAATGACCAAAACATTGTTCATGGATTGCAGGTAACTATTTTGTAGACACAGTGTTCGGAGTTTTACTGTAGACAAGTTTAACCATAATTTAAGTATAATCTTAACTACTCATGTTACTTTTTTAAGGTGGCATAGAGGTGACATGTATGGGATTTTTTTTTCTCTTTTTAAAAAAAAATTAAGTCGAAATAATGAGATAACTAAGTTGTTATTTCGACTTACTACCTCGAAATAATGAGATAACTAAGTGGTTATTTTGACTTTCTAACTCGAAATAACGAGATAGTTAAGTCGTTATTACGAGTTAATTGACCAATCAGATTACTCACTCTTTAACATGATGTACAATGTACCCGCGTGCGTACAAAAAACAGGAGTTGTTAACATTGGGTCACTCTGAACGTCACTTCACGTAAATTTGCTGAATACAACGAACCATCTGATTAGTTAACTAACTTGTTATAACGACTAAACTATCTTGTTATCATGAGTTAGTAAGTCGAAATAATGACTTAGGTATCTCGTTATTTCGACTTACTTACTCGAAATAATGACTTAATTTTTCGTTATTTCGACTTTTTTTTTTGAAAAACAAGAGAAAAAAAATGGCAAACATGTCACCTCTAGGCCACCATACTTGTTTGTAGAGTGTTGTGAGTTTTATTCTAAACAAGTTTAATCAAATACAAAAACTTAATTACTCATGGAAAAAAAAAAGATATAGAAACTTGTTTAACCCTTCACTAAACACTAAATGTTCAACCCTCCCAAACTGAAAGAGTTTGCAGGTGACATTTCAAAACATGATGAAATTGAAAAATATTCTTCTGATAGGGCAGAAAACATTATTGGAAAAAGAGAAACTGCTCATGAAGAGCAATTTCTCTTTTTCCAACAAAATTCTCTAGAGTCATCTGCAACAAACTGGTCAAATGTCTTTATTGTTTGGTAAATGAATAACTTAATTACTCATGAAGAAACCAGATAAGAGATATTTGCTTTAAGCGAGGAAAAAACTTATTTAATCAAATCAGAATTCAGTCTGAACTGTATTAGAAAAAAATAAAAATAGATAACACCCAACATTCAAGAATTCTCGAAAAAATATAATTAACAACTGTATTAGAAGTTAGGTTTTTGTGCTATGTTGAAAGTAAATAAAATGTGCTAGCTATTCAAGTCTTTTTCGTCATTATTGTTCATACCGTTTTACACTATTTCTTCACCCAACATAGTGGGAGAAGGGTCTTAACAAAGAAAAGCTTTTTTTTTAATCTACTATGGTCATGTGCAATTCTGTCAGATTAGATCAGCAGATACCTTTAGCAGTCATCACTTCAATTTTCTTGTTTATTTATGGTGTTAAACGCCATCATCAACAATTTTTTTCAGTTATGTAACTGCTTCTCTGGATCAACAAGTGCTAGGGCTCTGAAGTAACTTGCCAAAAGTCACTCCCACGAAGCCAGAGGTGTCAGTGGGACTCAAACACAGGACCCTGAGTTCTAAATCCACAACCTCAACCACTGAGCCACACAAAACCACTACGATATTTCAGCGCAATACTATAGTAAGTGCTTCACGTTTATGAAGCACTTGCTATAGTTTTGCCTTGAACCCTCGACTATTTCAATTTTTAGAAGGTACTGATAAAGTAGAAAGCTTTTCCACAATCATGTACATGTACTTGCTTTATCACAATTTCCATTAAAGGAAGTTATGTTCGATCAAAATGGAAAGCAACAGCAGACTATTAAAAATTACACATATAAATACATTTTAACAGTTAATTTGAGTTTAAGTTTAAACTTATTTAACCCATTACTAGACAATAACAACATTTGTCCAGTTTGTTGCAGACGACTTTGGAAATCTCTTAACCAGCAATTTCTCCTTTTACTAGTCTTGCACTGAAGCCTCGAACAGCTCTCTTTTCTTCTCTCAATAAAACTGCATGAAAAGGTGAAAAATATTTCAATAAGACCTTTGGTAATAATTCAAAATTTTTATTGGCTTAACATATACATATTGTTGCTTACATTATGTTTAACAAAATATTTATGATAGTTGACAATACATAACAATCAAATGGAAATAGTCATAAAGGTTGATTAATAAAACAATCTTATCTATATCATTAACCTTGGCAAAAGGAGAGATTCCTTGTGCCTTGCCATTTCTTGCTGTCCTCCCATCAGTTCCTTATTTACTTGATATCATTTGGAGCAAATGATACCCTTCATACTGAAGACTAGATGTCCACTTAAGATTTCACTTAAGACCCGACACAAAATCTCAAACTAGGAAATATGTTCATAACTTTGAGTGAGCAAGTCTGAAAGATGGCAACATTGATTTTCTTAATTTTGTAGTTTTCTATTTGAATCCTTATCATTTAATTAGTTAATATGTCTTCTGTTATAAGTTGAAGAATACCTCAAATTCCACATAATAAAGTGATAAATCTAAGACTTTCTGATGACCTCTGATCGCAGCAGTGTACCATCAAAGCAAGGAAGCTTTATGTTTGTGAACAGCCATTTAACATTCATGAAGTTTATAAACAAGTTCTTGAATGAGAGGAATGTAAAGCATGAAAACTTATTCTGTGATATCAAGGGGAACCCA